>VXBC01007349.1:192319-234370 GCA_013399945.1 Ploceus nigricollis
CCAGTGAAAAAAAAAAAAAAAAAAAAAAAGAGTTTGTGTTGGATGGGACCTTAGAGATCATTTAGTTACAACCCTCTGTCATCCATGGGACACTTCCACTACCCAGGGTTTCTCCAAGCCCCATCCAGCGCGGCTTTGGACACTTCCAGGGATCCAGAGGCAGCCACAGCTTCTGTGGGGAACCTTTGCCAGGACCTCACCATCCTCACAGGGAAAAATTTCTTCCTAATATTCAACTTAAACCTATTCTCTTTAGGTTTAGAGCCATTCCCTGTGTCCTGTCCCTCCATCCCGTGTCCCAAGTCCCTCTCCAGCTCTCCTGGAGTCTCTTTAGGCCCTGGAAGGGGCTCTGAGCTCTCCCTGGAGCCTTCTCTTCTCCAGGACTATCAGCCCCAACTCTGTCTCAGCTGATTTTCATTGGAGAGATGCTCCAGCCCTTGGATCATCTTTATGGCCTCCCCTGGACTTGCTCCATTTAATTTCCAGAGCAAAGGTCTAAGGGAATGCATATGGAAATTTAAACTGTAGCACAGGGATCAGTCAAATAGGGAAACATGGAGAAAAAGTGACCCATGACTTGTTTAATACCTAAAGTGCTTTCTGCACAAAGTGCTTCAAGGAAATGGTTTGTAAGGGTACAACTAATCCCACCTGCCAGTGTGTGTCCTTGCAAGTGTTAGCACAGCAAAACCAGAGCCAGGACATAAAGATCAAGGACACTTCAGTATTAAAAACTATTTTTAACAAGAGGTAAATTACATTCCCTGACATCATTTTTAATCTTAAATATTTTGCCCTATGTGAAAGAGTCACTGCAAAGAAAAAGAAGATTTATGGCTATGTGGCAGGAGAAATTGTAGTGGTATATGAAGAGATTGTGTTACCAGAGATATTAGAGTTTAAAATACTGCATGAGCCTGGGCAGGACTGTGCTTGAATTTTCATGTAGCTACACTGACATCTTGTGGTCTGTGCAGGACATCTGAGCGTGCCTCTGAGGGGAATTAACTTTGGTAGGGCATTGTAAAGTTACACACATTTCTTTCAGCAGAACAGGGTGTGACTCCTCACTGCATCCACTGGTTACAGCCAGGAAATTTGGAATTGTAGAATCACAGAATACCCTGATTTGGAAGGGACCATCAAGGATCACTGAGTCCAACTCCTGGCCCTGCACAGACACCCCAAGAGTCACACCCTGTGCCTGAGGGCACTGAATGTCTCCTGCACCTGCAGTGTGAATTCTTACAGAATGGAGAAAAACTGGGGCTCCCCTTATGAACAGGTCCCAGTTGCTAATGCCATAAATGCTGTGCATGCTTCCAAAGAACAATTCAAAGCAAGAACACACCTAAAGCTGAGAGGTATCCTAAGTCAGCATCTCTCCCTTTCTCCGTGGAGGATGAAGAAGGAGTGGGGCCTGTCTCCTAGTCCAGGACACTTGGGCTGATCCAAACTAAGGGGCAAATGTCCCAACAGTCCTTGCAAGACCTTGCACTCCTGATGCCTGGGCAAATGTCCGTGCTCAGGCTTCCCACACCCAAGCTCTGGGAGCTCAGAGTGGGTGTAGTCCCCCAAGGACAAGTGGCACAAGCAGAGCACTGTGCCAGTAAAAGCTGGATTTCTTTCCTCCTTGTTTTTAACAGGAGAGAATAGAAGGGGAGGAATTAAGGTCACCATGCTAAGAGAGGTGTTTCTGAGGGCAGACTGGAGCCACATGCCCAAGCACATCAAATGACTCCGGCTGAAGTTACAGGGAATCAGCAGCTCGAGCTGGCCTGGAGCAACAAACTCAGCCAAGAGTCTCCCACACAGCTCCACTCCTGCACCTCCAACACAGCCTGGATGAAATGTCCTTGCTGTCCCAGCTGGAATCTGCTCTTCATCAACACCTGACATTCACACCAAACTGTAGTTTAATGTCTCTCCCTAAACACATAAAGCTTGCTGATAAAAGTGGCCTGGGAGCCACTTTTGGTTATTTGGTTACAGTTACTGAGGCAGCCATAGGCAGGGCTTGCTGTTCACATCTCCAGGTTGCTCCCATCCTTCCCAACTCTGCTCCCAAGCCATTTCTCAGCTTCTTTGCATTTTGAACAAACTCTGCCTTATAAAACATCCAGTCCTTACATAGGAAGGGCAAAGGGGGGGAAACATGTCCCTCAATAGATTCCCTTCTTTTTCCCACAAGATAATTCAAAATTCTGGCCCCAAAAGGGGGCAAATATTTAAAAGCAGAACTGGATGGCTGTGTGGGCTGAGCATGAGCTCTCCCAGCTCTGCCCTCTGTTCCCAAAGCAATTCTTTTCCCACAGCCATGAATAAGAGAGAACAGTAGCTCATTCCATTTCTTATTTCCCATTTGTCTTTACAACAAGCCCTTAAAACACAAGCATTTTCTAAAGACTGAGAGATTCACCTATCACTATTGTGAGGTAGTGAGCAGTGTTTGGAGACCTCTGAACTTTCTTAAAACCCAGAGCAGCCACCCCAGCCACAGCTGGCTGCACTGGCACTTGCTAAAGCCAAGATAAAGTCATGCTCACAGCACTTCACACCAGGGCTTGAAGCAGCATAGGCCAGTTTTATACAGGATAAACACTCCTGGAAGCATTACTGAAGCTTCTGGGAGCTACAGATGCAAGCACAGCAAGGTTTTCAGAGTGAGACAACACCTTACATTAGACCCACTGACAAAACTGGAATAAACAGGCGCAAAGCTGAAAGCCTTCTTACCCAAAGGGGCTTGTGTGTCCTAAATCTTGTCTGATTTCTCCCATGTGTATGAACTAGGCCAACAGAGGATCATATTTCTCCCTAGAAACCTTCCCTCAGTCAGGAAATACACCATCACGACCAAAGGATAACTGCTGGTGGCACCAACACAGCTCAAGGCCTGCCCCGGGTCTGAAGAACCAGACAAGCCAGCAGCCATGTATCTGTAGCTCTTTTTCAGAAAGATGACTACAAATAAGGCCTCTGTCCTTCTTCCTCTTGCAGTGCTGTCAGTTACTGTGTCAGGGAACAGAACCTCTCACCACAGGCTCCATCTTGCCTCATTAGGGGAGTCTGTGGTAAAGCTTTGCGTTCCTCAGCGCCCTTGTTAATTGTTACAGCACCATGTGGTAGAGATCATCATTCTTCACTGTCCAAGCCCATTCTATAATTATCTGCAGGAAGACAATGCTATTGAGAACTGGCTTCATCAGCAAAGTCAGGGTCTGCACCTTCTCCAGGAGGGAAGACAGTCCAAGGAGAAGGACAAAAGCTGGTAGGTGTGGGCTTAGCTGGCTCTCAGGGCTTCAGGAAGGGGTTTAGACAAGGCTTTGCTGGCTCTGAGATGTAAGTTCAGAGCTGCTGTGTCCCACACTGGTGTGCAGCACTGCCCAAGTGAATTTTATGTTTGTTTTGAGCTACCATGAGCTGTATCAGACAACCAGGTGACAGCACACTGGATTTTTCACCAATGGCTCATCCAAACAGGTGAAGTTCTCCTCTTTCTTGTCCTATAAATGTGCACGGATTTTTCCTCAGGTGGACTCGCATAACTTAATATCATATTGGGCCTGGACAAGTGAAGAGGCAAAATGAGGACCTTCAGCTTCCTCCAGCACCAAAAGACTTTGTGTTCTTGGAGAGATCCACCAGCAGTCAGCAGCTCTGTGCAGCTGAGGGAAATCCTTCCAGGGCTGAATTCTTTATAAGCAAAGCCTCAGGGGTCATAACCAGCCTCCTCTATACTCCCCAGGTAAGTGCTGCTGGTATTTATTTTAGTTGGTTTCCAGCAGCATTCCCCTGGAGTTAATTATGCAGCCCACACTGCTGTTAATTACAGTCAAACCAAATCCTCCACATGCAGCACACCCAAAGCATTAGCCCATGAAACTGCAGCTTTGCAGTTATTGCACTTCATTTTATGCAGTTTCCCTTATGCTCCCCGGAATGCATTTTCATTCTCTGCCCAGGAGCAGTCCAGTCCCTCCAGTAGCAAACAATAAATGAATCTTAGGAGGCTCTAGTGTACTTAGGAGGCTCTGGTGAACCTATGAAGAGGCAATTTATTTCTGAACTTGGCACTAGGCACAGCGTGCCTTGTAAATGTCAATTTGTGTATGTGTGAGCATCTGACGCTGCTCAGCAGCACATGGCTGGGGCCAAGAATTTGACTGACTCTGGCTCATATGCAAACCTAAAAATATTCTCTTTTATCAATATCCACCTTTTTGTGCTGATTTGTATGCTAGAAAAACCCTAAGCAGGCAGTGGTTTCATGGGAGTGTGGGATGGCCTGCCATAAACAGTGTGATGACACAGTTTGCTCCACTGCATACTTTGATTTGTCACTGTTTGTTCTAAATCTGCTGGAATCAGAGACATTAAAAATCTCTTTTATTGTTTTGTCTTCATTTACATGCAGTGCCCAAAGGGCCACTGGCAAGCAGAGATACAGCTAAATAAGTCAAATGCATTGTTTTTACTACTGTAGTTCCTACTGTGGACCCAATTCTCCTCCCATTGACGTCAACAGTAAATCTTCCAATGGATTCAGTGAGAGCCAAAAATCTCTGGTCACACCCTGTTATGTTTTATACCAGCAGTACTGTGGGCTCCAGCTTCAAATTCTAGCTCTTATTCCAATATGGGAAATGCAGGGGACTTTCAAAGAGGGTTTGATGATAAATGTGTGCATTTACGTGGCAAGATGCTTCGTTTGTCATTGGAGAGTGACAAAGTTTGAGTGCTAAAAGAAGATCTTCAGAAATACCAAGCAAAAAATTCTAAGTTTCTAACTTTTCTTAGAACAAAAATAGTGCACTATGATAAACCAGTAGAATTCTTAAATGACATCCTAAGTGTGCAGCTTGGATATACCAATTTTTCTATCTCATCAGTCCTTTTCAGCTGGTGACTCTCAGTGCTGCCTTATCACTTTCAGTTTCAGCCACTGAAATGGAATTAAGTAACTCTTAATTTCTCTCTTTAGTGTTCATGTTGCTCCCTTTTCCTAGTTCTCTCACCCTTTTTCCTTCATTCTTTATACTCTTTTCTGCTCACTGCTTTGCTTCTGTGTTTGCTGCCTCTCAAAGACCTCTCTGTTATGAACTCAGCCATTTAGAGCCACCCAGCTCTTCTCACCTGCAAAGCTTTTTCTCTCTATTGTCAACTTCCATACTTTTCAAGGCCAAAATCACATACTGCTTTCAGGACTGCTCCTTCTCCCTCCACTTCCTTGATTCAGCTTTGTTTCCCCTTCCTTAGCACTTTGATATGCCCCCCCATAAATTAATTGGCTTTCACAGACACCCTCTCCAACAGGAGAGTTCAGCCTGCCTTGTCTGACAGACTCTGCACTGGCCAGACTCTTCCCTGTCTCCATTATTAAGTCAGGCTGCAAACCAGGGAAAAGGGAGATTGCATGAATTTTGCACAGTGATACCTCAGTACACATCATACTTCAAACTCCTCACCTTGAAGGGATGACTCCAACAAGTAAACCAAGCCTACAAAAACATTGGTCATATCAAGAGATTTCAGATGCTGAGCAATGAGGAGTAAGATGATGTCACATTTTTTGTGGGGCTGCAAACTGCAGGGGACAGCCAGTAAGGTGACACTCAGCACATCCCACACCCCATTTTCCTGACAGACTGCTCCGTGACACTGAGGAAAAATTACGTCCCTCGACGAAAAGCTGCAGAATCCACCTTCACATGTGTTAAATATTCCTGCAAATGCTGGCACAAGGTTCAAGGGCATCATTAGTGGAAGTCAGAAGTCAGTGAAGGCAGACTCCTTCAGCAGGGAGGCTGGACTAGATACCTTTCAAAACTCTTTTCCTGCCTGACTCATTCTGTGATCCTGGCATTTGCAAAATCCTGAGGATGCAGGAAACATACACTTAAAATGCTGTGCAATGTCCCTTGCCTTCAATGAGCCAGCAAGTGAAACCTCCTGAACACAGACCAGAATAATCTCTGACTTTTGAGGAGCAACATCCTGCAGATCAAGAAAAATCCCAATATCACACAGACCAACCTGCTGCCTGGAAGGAAACACTTCCAGGAAAACCACCTTTGAAACATGAATTTTGCAATTTCTGCATGATCATCATCCTGCTTTTAACAGGTCCTCTGGGAAACTCAACAGAATAAAGGTTATTTGGCATTATAGAAGTGTATAATGAGATGAGCAAACTTAGTTATTGTGATCCCATTCTTTGGACCAGCCCACCTTAGCCTCTAAATGACATGTGATAGCAACTCTAACATGTAACAAGAGCTGCACTCGTGCTCTGGCAAGCAGATCTGTAAAAAACATATATTCCTGCTGATATTAAGAGTCATAATACTTTTTTCTTCCTGAAGTGGATATTTATTCTTATTTCTGCCCCTTCTGAGTATTGCAAAGCCACATCCATTAAGGAACAATGAGTTCTGCTCTGCATCATGTTTCCATATGTTCTGCTGTTCTGCATTGTGAGTTAAAGGATTTCTGTTCTGCATCACGTATCAATATGTTCCAAATCCAAGGCCATAATCCTGTCTCCCCAGACAGCCTCTGCAAGACAAGGAATGAGAAAGATTAACCAGAAACAGAATCTGAAGAATGTGTGCTTGCATAAATGCAATACAAGGCACGGTTTGGCTGGTGGGAAGTTATCGTGACAAGAAGAAGTCAAGGGGAATGCAGCTTGAATTTCAAGAAGATCAGAAGCCTTGCAGAGCTGGAAGATGGACAAATGTGTCTTGTGGACTCAACAAAATGCCATAAAAGCTGCTGTTACATAGGCATGAAACTATATCATGCCATATTTTCTGTGCTATTGTTCAGAGTACGAGTCAGTAATGTAGAAGGCCTTTCAGCACATTTTCCCTCCTGGTAAAAAAATGTCCAGAGAACAAAGTAAACAAAAATTCTGATAGTGCATCTAAGTTTTTAAATTGCTCTTTAAATGTCTGGAATAAATTCACACTTTCACAGCTGCAGGTTTTGGGGCAGAGATTTTTGTTCTGCGTGGCTGAGCTTTTAGGACAGCAGCACATCTGAAAACCCACTGCAGATGGATACCAGCAGCGGGCAGAGCTGGAAAACTGCATTTGAATGGATCATGTATCACCTTACTACTGGCACAACATCAGTCCCATGAGAAAGTCAGAAAAGTAAACCAGAGTGTTAATAAAAGATGCCAAAATAATAGAAGAGAGGTCAAGCATTATCCCAAATGCTTTATTGACCTTGAATCCAGCTCCTCCATTAGGGACACTTAGTTTTATTTCAGTGAGGGCAGGGGAGGGGTGGAAGAAATAAATATTTATTTGTATTATTTACATCCTTTTCTTCCTTTATGAAAACAGTAGAAAACCAGAATAGACACCCCTCAGCTTATGGCAACTGCAAGCAGACTATAAATGGCAATAAACATTGAGTTAGGGGCTTAGTCAGGAGATTTTATGGCAGATGCTCAGGGCAAGAGACATTTCAAATCCTTCACAGTCCTGGAGACGTGGAGTTCCCAGCTCCCACCCTGAGAGTAAAGATTTGCTGTTTTTTACAAGCTAATCAAATCATGGTAATCTTTTATAAAGATAGCACAGCAATAGGGTAAATTATGTGGAGGTTTTCTTCTGCAAGTAACCACAAATTGCTACACACTACGAGTAACCACAAATTTTAAGTGCCATTTGCAAGTACTTACAGTACCAGGAGCTCCTTAGACTTAAGAGCACTGAAATATTGAGTCATACACGCTCAAAAATCATCTTTTGCAAAAAAGGAAAAGTAGTTTTTGGACTCAGCCTACAGACACTTAATGTTTTATTATACTTTAATCAAAGCCCAATTAGTCATAAGATAAATTTAAACAGACTTCAGCAATAAAATGTCTGTCTCAGGCTTGTCTTACGCAACTCGAGAGCAAAAGAATAAGGGTTTTTTAATGGAAAACAGTTTTGTTTGAGTTAAAGAACATTTATAAAATCAGCTGCCAAATCACAGTCTTTGCAAAGGAAAAATATTTTAATTGGCTTTCAAATTTTTCCTGATGAGGCATATTTGTTATCTTTTCCATCTGTGCACCTGAAAGCATCCTCTGGCCAGAAGGACTTCTTCAGGTACTCTGTTAGTGCTGTCATTATTATTCTTAGCATAATATCTAGACTATTGTGGTAGGTCTGTAAAATGTTTTCCTGATGGCACACAAATCTTGTCAGCAAATGCACTCCAGTCTGCTCTCAGCTGGTGCGTAGTAAAGATAAATAACTAAAGAATTCTCCATGTGACTTCACGCAATATCCTTGGTAAACTATTTATTATGTCTAGGGCTATACAATGCCCTGTCTCCCACTCTCCACTTTGCACAATTTAGTGATTAATGGTTAAAAAAGGCAAAACCCCTGCCAGTTTGAACAAAAAGTCCTGGGGACTTGATACAGCTGGGCACAATTCCAAATTGGAGGAGGCGCCAGTAAACCAGTGCAGAACGTTGCTGATCTGCTCCAGCCATGAGAGATCAGCATTTCAGCTTGGACAAACTCCACAGAGTCAAACACGGTCAGCAGCCAGCTCAGGAGTCCTCAGGATGTCCCTGGATGTTGATGATCCAGGTCTGGTCCAGTGTCACAGCTCGCTCCCAGAAGCCCTGTGATGGTAGGGGGGATATTGTACTCACAGGGCCCCTCAGCCCTGGGTGTCCCTGTCTGTCCCTGGCTGTCCCTGGGTGTCCTTTCTGTCCCTGGGCGTCCCTGTGTGCAGGGAGGGCTCTGAGCAGGGCCCAGGCTCTGCTCCAGGCCCACCAGTGGCGCCAGAGCCACGGGCAGGGACTGATCCCAGCAATTCCCCTGCACAGGAGGCAGAACTTCTGCCCTGGGCAGTGCCCAGCCCTGAGCAGAGACCAGCCAGGCTGTGGGGTCTCCTCCCTGGGGATATTCCAGAACATCTGGACACACTCCTGTGCCCTGTGCTCTGGGATGGCCCTGCTGGAGCAGGGAGGTGGCACCAGATGCCCCTTCCAGCCTGAGCCATCTTGGGATTCTGTAGGCAACGTTTGCCAGGACCCCAGTTCAGTAAAAAGGCTTTAGCACCTGGTTAATATGAGTTTGCTGAAGGTTCCTCTGTGCAACCCAAGGCAAAGCTGCTCAGCTGGGACAGGGAACTAACTCTCTTTTCAGCAGGAGACATGTAATAAACTGCAGGCAAGGTCTAGGACCCTACATCTGCAGAATTTTCTTCAACCAGTGTGAGATGAACACTTAATTTGCAAAAACAAATGCTCTTCTTTCACACATGTAAGTGAAATATGGAACTTCTCTGCAGTGTTTCACATGTAAATGAGACGTGGGCCAGAATTCTTGCAGAACAGAATTCAGAGGTATTGAGATTGGCCAGGATATCTCATGACTGGCACTTCCTAAACCAGGTGCTTAATTTTGCAACTTGATGTCTTAGGATTTTTATAAACATCAGAAATTGCTTTAGGGAGCTTGTTTAGTTGATTTGGACTTTCTGCCATTTTCATAAGAAATGTGAAATATAAACTGCTTTCTTGTATCCCTGCAGAAATTCCTGCCTGAATTCTAGACCCACCTAGATACATCCTGGTTCCAAATTTGTTTCTCTCACCAATCCTGAAACCGAGCCTGGCCAAGAAAACCCAACACAACTTTGTCTTTTGTTATGCAGTGTCCCACTCCAGCTCATCACAGTGCAGACTGAGAAAGCAGTGCAATGTACAGGGAGAAACAGGGAGAAAAGCAGTGTTGGAATGATGAGAAGAGCAGGCAGCTCTCCAAAGACAGGAAAAGGAATAACTGAAAAAACACAATGCAAGTACAGTCTTTCCCACAAGGCAGAGCTCAAAACCAGAAAAAATAAAGGCACGTTACGTTGAAAAGTCCTATTCTGCAAATTCTGTTGTGATTTTATGATCTGCTGTTCACAGGTTGCCCATCTCTTGTCTTGGTGACAAAAACAAAGGGATGAAGTAGAAAGGGAAGAGCAGGGGTAAAAAATTAGAAGAAAGGTGGCTCCAAGGAACTGAGTGTGCAGGTGGGACTGCAGAAATCAGCCAGCAAAGCAGCACAGGAGGCACAAATCACAGCCACTGATGCTGAGGCCCCCATCAGTGCCTGGATGAAAGGGAGGTGGCACCAGCACTGCCAACAAGTCCATCTCCATAAGTTCTACAAGCTGACTCCTTTGTTTCCTTGGTTCCTACTAGAGGTGATCCAGGTAGGAACACTGTGCCACAATTCTGCTGAAATTTCCACAGAACACCTTCTGGGGCTTGTTCAGGTTGGAAAACAAATCACAGAACTTCATATTCAATGCAACTCAAGCCATGTTGGCTTCTGAGTTTTCACTTTTTTACTGCACTGGACACTCCAGTACAAACCCTTTAACCATGGAATGAACCTCTTTGAAAAAGCTCTCCTCTTCGTACAGCCTCTCAGGAGGCAAGTTCACACTGCACCTGAAAAAAGCAGCATCAGTGCTCCCTCCTTGCTTGAGGAGACTGTAATTTGCCTCCTGTACGTCCATCTGCACACAAACATGTGTGGTTTGGCCCTGATCAAGGTCTGTAGAGAACCTTTTCCCTCAGCAAAAACCCAGATCAGCTCTACTTAGAAATATGTGGATGAAGCACTCTAAAGGCTGAATAAACAAAAACATTCTTGCAGATTTGAGGCAGGATGACTTGGCAACAGGTTTTTGGAGGAATTTAAATCTTCAGTTGCTCCTGGAATTCCTACAGCTCTACCAATTAAATCTACAAGTCAATAAATAGCAAACTGTGTCTATTAATTAAAGACTACAGATCACTCTGTTGGTATCCTCACCCTAAAGGGTTGCACAAAATCTTTTTGTTTTGGATATTTTTTGAAGCTTGTTTTCCAAGATAAGCAATCAACAGTTAACGAACAGCATTTTAAAATAAAATTGAAGAAAAGCAAATATACTCTTTTGTTAAAAAGTAAAAGAATGCCCAATCATGGAGAAGAAAGTCCCTACTTTAAATAAATGCAGTAATTAAAATGCAATCATAGAATGGGGTTCTGGGCTCCCAGAGCACACAGCCAGGGCATATCCAGCCTCCCATCCACCTGCAGATATTTTTAAGTTAGCCATTTTAAAACAGACTGAATCCTCCATTTATTTTAAATTAACATTGTTACTTTACCTTCTCTTAAATTCTTGGGGGTTTTCTCCTGAGTGTAATGAGCCTAGCAGTGCTTTTACAGAGTAAGTGTTTAACATGTGCTGACCATACAACCAGCAGGATAATTTCCACTGGAGAAAATTATTTCAAGCTCCATAAATCAGAAGCGAATTTACAACGTTCTCCTCTAATTGCTGGGAATGGTTTGAATGCAGGAGGAGAACAAAAATACATTAAAATAAAAAGCATGTTTTGACATATTGCAAACAAAAGAATCTACTGTGTCACTCTAGTGACATCAATTCACTCTCTACTGAGTACCAGGGGAGTCCTAAATTCAGATGTCACATGTGGTAATTACTGCAAGCTCACTGAGCCAACTGGGTAGAAAGGAATAGGAAAATAAAGGAGAGCCTCTTACAGCACACTTGCACAACCCAAATGTCCAGATCAGAAATAAAATTATCAGACTTCTTACAGCCTGTCAGGAATTCTTTCCTATAAGAATGCATGTAAAAACCCTATAAAGGTGAAGGCTGCTGGGATTTCAAGAGATTCATGAAGAATGTTTCCCGTAAGGCCAAGACAAACTACAAAATAAATGTATGCATGAGAATTAAAAATCTGCTGAAGCAGCACAGCATCACTGGAATAGATACAACCACCCATCTCAAAACAGTAATTGCATCTGGAAACTTAACCAGAAGTTAAACCTTAAACCCCAGATAAGCTTGATTGTAATATGAACAAAATAAATCCTCAGGCCAGGAGTGTGGTGGAGAAATAAATCTCAATCTCTTACAGGTGTTAAAAATCAAAATAACATGCAGCATCCAAGGCTTTTGTTTGGAAATCCATCATGGGCCAAAGCTCCACATTTTTATGGATTCATTTATAACCCATTTTGCAATCACTTGCTGCACACCACATGCAGTGTTCTGTGAAATCAGCTAACTAATTACAAAGTGCTGAACTGGACATGCCCAGACCCAGCACAAAATAAAATTCCTACTGCTCTGCTCATTTGAAAGTCAAATGTGGAAAACAGAAAGGGGAGGCAGCAAACCTGCATTTCTGGGAGACATCAGGGGACTTTCAAGCACAAACCTAGAGCTTCCAGATGTGAAGATGCAAAGCCTGTCTGTTTTTTGGGATATCTTAACGATGTCATCAATGCCTCAGAGGTCCCACAGCAAAAACATTGCCTGGTAGACCATGGCTGGCAGGTTGTGTTTATAAGGAAGGGGAATATGAGGTCGAACAGGGTGCTGAACATCAGGATCCATGACATAAATGTGTGTGGGGGTTCACAGTGCTTGCTTTCTCCTGGCTCCTGTCTGCCTCTGATCAGTGCAGTTACGTCTGCTCATAGGAAACATCATGTGTGGCTCAAAAAGGCCAATGAATCTTCCTGAAACTCCTCTGTCTGCTGCTAGGACAGGATGCATGAGAACCACACTGGTTTCCCAGGCACCTGGATGATGGAAAGAAATTTTTCAGGAATAGGAGGAGGTTGCTGGAAGCACAAGACCCAAGGTCAGCTGGCAAAGGTGACAGCGAGCAATGTGCCTCTAGGGAATGCAGCATCACAAAGTAGCTGCACCCAAATCTCTGTATCAGACAGAACTGAGAGGAGCAAGAAGATCAGGAAAATGCCTTGTGACTTGGCAACTGCAATTCATAACATTTGTGCTCAAAACTGCCCATTTGCCAAAAATCCATCTAAGAAAAAACCCAGCGTGTCTCTTTTGCCTTGGTGGCAATCCTCTGATGGGATGTGGGGAGGGAGGTGGCTGGGGGAACGTCAGAGCCATTTAAGGAGTGAATTGTGTGAGGAAAACACATGGGAAAAAGCAAATGGAAACTGCTGAGAGCATGGGGACACACTGGTCCCTGCTGGTCCTGTCTCTGAGGCAGCAGAGGCAGTGCCATGTCAGGGCAGTGCATCATTTACATAAATTTGTGATATTTTAAGCATCAACATAATCTAGTGGAAGGCATCCCTGCCCATGGCAGAGGGGTTATCAGGTAGCCAGATTATATTTAAGGTTTTTCCCAGCCCAAACCATCCTGTGATTTTATCATTGCATGATAATTTCAAATTCTAGAAGATATAATTTCAGTGACTAGGCTTGTAACAAGTGTGGTTGTGTTTTAGGAGACAGGGATAATTCTCTGGGTGAATTAATCATTTTTACCTGTCATGTATTCTCTGTTCAAATGTTCTGCCAAACAAAGCATCAAGCTGTCTGGTACAGTACAGTCCGAGGGCGTGTGGGTTACTGTGCCAGCTTCAAGGCCAAAACTATTACAGGGATAATCTCTATATATTGTGCAGAAGAACAGGACAGCTCATTTAGGGAAATACTTGTTGAATCTGGAATTCTGTGCCTTGCAATGCACCAATTCCTGCTTCAGAAACAACCAACTAGCTATGTGGTCATGTAATTCTACATTTCTTCTTCTTTTTATTTAGATTTTTTTAATGGAAACTTGTTGGCACAACTTTTCAGTTATCACTAATGAACACAACTGCAGTGGGCTGTAAATAAAGAATCACATTTAAGACATAAAAGGAAACAAACTTGTTCTTGTGACTTCTTTTTTCTTCTAAACATTAGCAACTTCTTACATATTAATCCATATGTGTGATGCTTGAGGCTTCTTAAAGCATGCGCCCTGTTGGTTTGTCTGGCTATTAATATTGTCATTAATCAGGAAACACTACTGTAAAAGATACCCAAGATAAGTCTTCCTTTAAATTTCAGGAAAAATCTCACTAGCATTTACTCTTCTTCAGACTGGGAATCACCATGAACTATAAAAATCTATAGATAGGACTTATTTAAAGAATAATTCTAGTAGTATTGGTTTACTGTTACTAAGATAGGAGTGAAAACACACATTTCCAGGGCATAGTTAGAATTACAATATGCCTTCCTCTAGCAAATAACAGCTGTAAGTTCTTTTAAGTCTTGAAGGGGCAAAATTGAAATCCATCCATTCATCCGTCTAAAGAGAAATGTTAACATTTTTTTCTAATGTTCCAGTTAAGTCAACCTATGTTACTTATCTGTTTCCCTTCCACAGACCTCATTCTGTGAGTGCTGAGATCCACGTCCCAACAATGGGAACCAGAACCATCAACAACTGTCCACTCACAAGATCCTTTTTCACAATTTCATGCTCTGTTTTACCTGGGCATTTGAAAGGGCTTGGAAAGTGCTAGCTCTCTTGTAAGTACAACACTCAGATAAAAACAGAGAGGATGTTAAAACAGCTGAAAAACTGTTGAGTTTTCTCCCATTCACCATTAACTGCTGCTCAGGAAAAAGCTCAGCTCTCTTTCCCAAAGACTGCAGGAATAGGATTCCCAGTATCTGACACTGTGAAACAGTAAAAGTTGTTTCACACTCACCTGTCCTAATTGCTATGTAGGTAAACCATATTTAGTAGAAATTAACTTTTCTAATCTATTTAAATAGAGAAATATTCTGCACCATCAGAGCTGTCAGATCTTCCAGGGTTGTGGGATAATCCAGGTGCTGTAGAGAGAAGGAAAAAAAGCAACCGGGTAAGTCTCTATACCATGAAGGAATTCCCTCTCTATCCACTTCAATGTGGCTAAAGCAAGCCTTGCTTGATTAAAAACAATCAGGTTGTGCAATCCTTTGGCTCCGTGGCTTTTGGAACACGGGATGCATGAGAGGCAGGAGGATTCTGAGCTGCTCAAATCAAGCACCACTCTTTGCTGTTACAAGAGCACCTTCTACTGCCCGTGCTGTGGCATTGTGTTAGGAATGCTGAAGCTTAACACAGCTCCCTCTGAACTCATCAGTGCCCTCCTAAAAAATGTTAAAGGATGATCTCATGTATAGCCTGGCAAAGGAAATTATGCAGATTCCAGACTACTTGTGTTTTTAAAACTATTCTTTGAGCTTCAATTCAAAATCTCATATATTTCCATGCTTATACTCTGTGACCCATGCAGATGCTTTCCCTGCTTTTTCCCTGAACTTATGTTGAATTTCTAGGTTTTATTTCAGTTCAGGCATAACTATTGGGACTATTTGCAATTTTGCTGGAGTGGAGGATCACATAGCTCACAAGCCAGCCATTAATAAAGCTGCAGTTTTAATTACAGTATGTTTCCAACGTTGAGGCATTTGAATTCCACGTTCTCAAGGAACAACAGTGTCATGCCAAATTATACACTACAGGAACTATAAACATTGTTTAGCAAAATGCTACTACAACCAACAGATACAATTAGTCATTACAGATCTATCTGCCAGGGAATACTGGAACTTTTCCTTCCCTTTTTTTCCCTTCACCTTTTTTTTTCCCTCTTGGTCCTGTATTCTTGATAAATCTGCCCAAATTAAATTGAGTGTCCTCACTTAAATATCTCTTCCAGGGGGAAAATAGCCATTCATTAATTTCTTGTTAACTATTACATGAAAAAATTCAGTTACAACATGACACCAGAAAGAAGCTCTGACCTTAACAAACCTTATGGACACTGAAAGGGATGACTCAGCAATTGAATAGAGAGAAATAGAAATCATCCATTAAATCATTTAGCAGTGACAATCTTTTTTGTCTTAGTAACCTAGTTCTCCACTAATGGAACTAATGGAACCATGGCCACCAAAAAACCCAGTGTATTGTGGGTTCAGATCTCCTTCTCTGCCAGTTTGATTGTGAATAGTCTACTCTTTTTTTCTGTTGGTTTTTTGTTTTTTTTTTTTTTTAAGGACAAATCTAAACAATCTTGAAAAATCCAACCCAGTACTCTGTTCCAAACAGTTCCTATTTCAGACATGCTATACACAAAACCAGCCTCTACAAAAACTCAGACAGTTTAAAAACTAGTATGAGTGGCCACATGCAAAGAAAAAGAGATTTTTGTTCTCTTAGAAGACCCCCTTGGGACTGGCACTGCAATACATCTGAATGATTGTGGGTTTATTCTGTCATCTCACAAGATAAGGCTTCCATGAGTCTGCACTCTAACCACGTGCATAAGCGCTTGGAATTTATCCTGTTGCTCAGCTAGGATGCAAGATGTGTATACACTGCTGTCATCCCCTTGCTTAGCAGTGTCCCACTCTACATGAGAAGGCTAAAAAAATAGTTTTCAGAGATGAATACTCAGCAGAATCTTAGCACATCATTTTTGCATATTTTCCCTAGCAAAAATTCAGCCCAGTTTAGCTTTTCTCCTTTTTCTAAGAGCGTCTGGATAACATCAAGCGCTGTCAGGCTAATTCTGTTCTTGTGTGAGTGGATCCATTTTGACATCATGCTAGACTTGGCCTCAGTTTTGGGTACATACCAGTGGGGACAGGTGGAATTTCAATAATAACTCTTGTCTCCTTGGCTCTGTTACAAAGCTAACCTGTGGAATCCAGGCAGACAAAGCAAAAGTGTGCTGAGGTAACTTGTAGTTTATTTTGTACAATTTATATTTATATTGAACATTTTAATTATTGAGCATATATCTTAAATCTTACAGACAACACAAGTTTTACCACTTTTCATGAATAGATGACAAAATAGTGATCTGCTTTTAGAACACTTACTTTTTGTACCATTTTCTAAAATTAAGTTGTGGGAGACCAGTCTGTTTTTGCCCCCTGTGTTTGGACATTTGTGAGTTGATAACTGTAGCATGTTTGTACTACAAACCGTGCTCTGAACAAGGGCTTAAATCTGTTCAAGTTTCTTCATGTGAAAGGAATGTTGGCAGGGCTAGAGAGAAAAAAGAAACCCTTTGAAAAAAAAATGGTCCTGCACGAAGAAAGAAACTTTTTCTGCGCAGTAAATGTGATGTGAATAGAGAGAAGGACTGATTGTTTTCCTCTTGTTCTGGCACATACAGAGTGAATCAGGTGTGATTGTGCTTAATCTTGATCTATCCAAACAGGTTGCTGCTGCTACTGTGCATTTCCTCACCCCATTGCTGTTTGCTTTCAGTAAATCATCTCGACCCTCAGTCTATGCCTTTGTCCCTCTCTAGCTGAAGGGAGAAGGGAGGAAGGGCAGGAGCTCATTTGGAGTTGAATTTCCAGCTGGTGTTAAACACCACAGTGCCCAAAGTGGCAGTCATGACAACAATCTTTCACTGCAGGACACACTGCAAGGAGTTATCTTATTTCTTTGGTGGAAACAAGGAGTCCTGGGCTTGATCTGAAAAGAGAGCTGTTTGGGACAGGCATTTTGAAAAGTCCTTTCTAATTTTAAGAAAAGTATCGATGTGTAATAGAGTGCCTAGGTAACTCTGGAGCCTGTGTCATGGATATCTTTAAGGACATGTCAGGAATGACCACAGTGGCTTTTTGGTCCTTCCTTGCATGGGAGAAAGGACAGTCTAAACCCCTCAGATGGATGGAAGTGGATGTAATGGTAGATTTGAGCATTTTCTCAATCTCCTCACAAGAAAACAGGTCAGAGAAAGCCCCTCTGGAGGCCTGTCCAAGACTCAGCTGTGCCAGGTACTCCGTGTAGCTTTGAATCAGGCCAGCAGTGTGTGCAGCCTGTCCTCACCACTCCCCCCGCCCCCCGTGGCCCCCAAATTTGCAGGCTGTGAACCAGAGGGAACCCAAAGCTGTCCTTCCCCATGCCACAGCAGTGACAGAGCTGCTTTCCCACCACCAGGAGGGGAGGCTGGAGTATCTGCCCTGGATGGATGTTGCTTGGTAATTTTGGGAGATCAGAAAATCAAACACTTCCTTCCATGCCTTATACATACTGTAAGACAAAGAACTGTAAAGGGAATATCCTCCCACTCCTGCCCTGTTCTGATGTTCTTGTCCTGTTCTCAGCTCTTGTCCTCACTGTCAATAGCTCTCCATTTCTCAAAATCTTTTCAAGCTGGCTGTTGTTAATCAATAACTAAATATTCGAGGATTCTTGCCTCACTATGGGATATTTGAGCTGGAATAGTGTTGAGTGGTGAGCCATCCATAATTTTTTACTCTTAGTTAAATCATTAATGTTTATTATCTGCACTGCTATTTCTAAAAATATCACTCATATTCCAATGTCAGTGTGATACTAGAACAAATATTTGCAAATAAGATATTTCATGTTAGTGAAATCCCATAAGGTCAAAAGAGATTTGGAGAGCAAAACATTTCAGTTCATGTCAGGGATTGTCCAAAACAATAAAGTTCTGTTATTTTCATATTAAGTTCTTTCAATCACCCTGAAAAATCTTCCTTCTTCCTCCCCTGCACTGCAAGATACTGAATTTACACTAAAACTAGAGTTTTGAACAACTACTGAACTTCTCATTTTATCTCAGTAAAATCCTCTTAGAGCTAAAGAAAGGCCAAATTGTACTTTTGTGTTATCAAAATGTAGCAGGGGAAGCTATCCATAAAATGTTCACTTTGTAAAGACTTCACTGGATTTTTGGATGTAGCTTATGTTGCATGCAAAGAGCTCTGATGGAAGGTTTACAAAGTTATGTACAGTGTGAGAAGACAGATGACTCTACTTATTTTCATTAGAAAATGCCTGACAGTCTTCATGAAGTCCTTAAAAAGCATTTTGATTCTTTTTATTCTCTAGGGAGAACCACTCTTTCACTTGCTCCATCCACATCTAAACAGTCAGAAATTGCCCTGGAAATAAAACATTTTGGAGGAGTTTTATTCCTGCTCCTCAAGTATTTTCCCTCTCAGACTGGCAGATGTGGGAATGCTGGGAAGATGTTGTGATGAATTGTTTGTGGGAGAAATAAATTCCTGACATTTTTCATGGGTTATCTGCACAGTTGGTTAAAATACAGCACTTCCAAGGTTTTCATACAATTTCCCTTAGCCAGAACACTGCTGGGAGGCAATGCAGAGCCTAGGCTGGTAAAGAACTGGGACAAGAAAGTCACAGAAAATGGAAGAAGATGGATCTGCCAAGGCCTTTAAAGCCATTAATTTTCAAGGAAAAGTGTCTTTGCAGGCATTAACTGACGTGGCTAAAGTATTCTAGGATGTCTTCCTACTCAAACTTCTTGTTCATTCATTTTCAGAAGGAAGAAGAAGTTTAGTTAGATCCAAATTTAACAGTAAGACCTCTGATACAGTGAAGTATTTATGTCTGATTTCAGCCATGGGGTTTGTGTAATTTTTTTTTTTCCCAGAACTGCCAGTTCCAACAACTGTAGAAAGGAGGATCATATCACATTTTTCTTCCTATTTGTTTCTGTATCTGGAGCTCTGATGAAATTCTTGGTGTTAGAAAAGGTAACTCTGGTTTTTACACAATCGTCAGGTATATAAACATCACATCCTTAGCACAGAGAAGAAAAAAAGTCTTCAGGAATGAACACCAACATCATTATTAATAAGAAACATCTCATTTTCAAATTATAACTCTACATATGGCTTTTTGTAAGGTCTTGTGCAAACCCTCTGCCTCATCATCTCCCTCTGCAAGCTGTAGCTAAGTGCAAGAATTAATTATGTGACCCGTGGGTAGTGAAAAAAGTTTGATGAGCCAAAACCCTCCCATTCATTTCATACCTTCATAAAAGCATTGTTCTGATTTGCGCCATTTCCAGTGAAAGGAGGATGGATGGTACTTGGAAGAATTTCATCAAGGCAAAATATTGTATTTGGCATTTAAATTCAAAGTTGATAGCAGTTTCAGAAATGTCTGACCCTGACAGTCAATGCCAAGGGCTACATTTTTGTATTCTGTAATACTCCTCAGTAATTGCTCCAAGACTCATACAGAGAGAACAGTGCACAGCGAAGGCTGTTACTAATTCTTTGATCAAAATCAGATGATTTGCCTTTCTGATTTTTCAGAGATTGCAGGCTGTTCTTGCTTTGGTTTTTGCTGTAAGAATTCTTGATGCAATGTACAATTTACATGTTTGCCCCACGTCCTGAGGCTTGTACATGTGTGGGCAATAGCAATCAAGGTGCAGTAAATTTCCTGAGGATTAATGTCTGGCTGGGAGGAGATGAAGGTCAGCATCACAGCCAAGGATCATTAACCCAAACTGGTCATTAATCTCAAGAAATTATTTCATGCCAAGGTCAGTATTGTTAGTTTAAGCTGGCAATAAAAAAACCATGGGTGTAGGAATTTTTATTTGATAGGTTTCATGGTAACATCTAGCATACTTTTAAAAAAATTAATTTTACTTGGGAGAATTACATTAATTAATCAGACCACCAGCCTATCCCCCAGTGATTGATTGGTTTTGCTTTCTTTAACATAGGTAACATCAGAAAGGATTTATAACAATTTTTTTTTCCATGTGCAATTGCTGTGGACCTAATAAAGTATGACCTGATTTGTGTATCTATTTACAGGTTTCTATTCCCTTCCCAAATTCTAACTCCTAGAGCTTACTTACATCTCTCTCTAAATCTTTGTTTGAACATCTGCTCAGGGTATTGCATTTCAAAGTGATGTTTCAAAAGGCTGTTCTTTGCACAGTGAGGATACTACAGATTTACTCCCTTTAGAAGCAGTATTCCACCTCAGTACTCCCTTTCCTGAAGTAAGTCCCAAAACCCCCCTAGATGCTGGCAACCCTGTGTTTAGGCACCAAAGGTGCCAAGGAGCTCAAATATCCCCGAATCTTCTGGCATATTCCAAAGTACCACTGATACAGGTGACAGCTGATGAAAACCTTTACAGACTCAGCAAAAGGGAGAGAAAATGCAATTCATCTTACACAATTTGAGAAATGTTTAGATCTTTCTAAAGATTTTGTTCTTGTTTTCTTTGTTTGTTCTGTGTTTCTTCTTGCTAGGAAACTTCTCCCTGTAAGGTGCTCCTCAAGTTCTCAGCCTTTGTAATTTAAATACCTCTTGGTGGGGATTTGCTGCTGAAAGGGACAAAAACCTTTGAGTTCAGCCCTCCAAGTTTACATGCAGCAGATACAGATCTCCAGAGCTTTGTCTCAACTCACCACCACATCACAAAATATTTTCCAACTTTTCTTACAAATTTGAGCCCCACATTAAGAGACCAAGGTGAGAGAGAAGGAGTGACAAGGATCCATCACAGCAATTTTCCTGGATCCAGCTGAGGTCAACCTGCAGTGCTTTGGAGCATGGCTGACCAACCAGGCACCTTGAAAGTTTTAAATCTAAATCACCTCATTCATTCTTCCTGACATATGTTATGTCTCTACTTGTAACATATTTTTAGTATTTCCTTTAAAATATATTAACAGGTGTGAGTGTGAAGAACAGACAACTTAAGGAGGTTGTTGTTACTGGGCAAAGTCTCTGTTTGGGTGTAGTCCAATGAAAATGTTACAAGCCAAAAATAAAAAAGTCTCACAAATCTCACATTCTGATTGTAGATCATGCTAACTCAGCCAGGAATATGCTAATCTTCAGGTTCCTTCCCACAATATATTCAGTTTCTTCTTTCAGTCATGCTTTTTCGTGTATTTTCTTTTACTCTTCCTTTTAAAAAGCTAAGAAAAGTAATTAAAAGTCTTGATATAAATTTATGGAAAGCCACAGAAAACACAGTCTCTCATTCATAGTCCCTTGCACTCAGATCGTGTTGGTGGCAGTTTGCTCCTGTCTCGTACTGCCACAAAATCCCTCATTATGGGCCAAAATTTGCTATTCTATTTTTGACTGAACAATGTATGGTTTCAAAATGTCATCTTTAAACATTTCAAGGGTTGTTTTGAAGCAAAACCCCTTTTTAATATCTCCTTATTAGGATTTCACACTAAAATACAGAAAAAAAATCTTTTTTGTCTTTAATTTTCTGAGTTCCTGAGAATTCACTCACAGTTTCAATTTCTTCCTTTCATATGACGTAGTTTTTAACATTCAGTATTTTAAAAGCTCCAATCACATTTTATTCTTATTCTTCTATTGTCTCCCATCCTAATCTATTCCCCAGAAAGTCTGAGTCTTTTCCTGGCTTCAACAGCTTTCTATCCCCTATTTATAAGCTTCTTTACAAAACCAGGATACAAAAAATATTATATTAAAAATATATACACCTCGTCAGGTAACATATATTACATAAAATACTATTTAAAAATTTCCATTATAAATATATGTATGCTTATATATCTCAACATCAATATACATAATAGTACAATAATATTTCCAATTTTATTTCCTCTCCTTCTAACCTAAGGTAAGTCTATGGTACCTCAAACAGATTTTCCCTGATTTTCCATGATGCTGATTTATTTTCTGATGGATGACAATAAATTTGTCCTGAAATGTATAAGGACAATTGTAACTGTATTTTCTAGGTTTTCTATCTTATGAATACTAGAGTGGTTACAGCTCTGACAAAGTCAATAAAATAGAAAATTAAAATAGGTAAAGACCTGGTGTGATGCATTTAAACCCACTCAGATACCTATGATGACACAAAATTGGTGTTAATTATTGTTTTCTCTAGCACTGACTGATTGGAATAACCAAGTGAGTGTGGTGTTTCTGCTTCTCTGTACAGGCCTGTATAGGACCTAATTTCTTGTGAATTCCTGGGGAAATCAGACATCATTCCTTCTGACTGAAGGAGGAAATGTTGTAAAAGAAAGCTCCACTACAACTCTGCTGCTTTAGGTGCTGTGGCTTAAAATGCAAATGAAAACCAAAGGACTTGGTCATTGGTGACTTAAAAACCCCAATTCCATTTTTTGCCATTAGCAGCAGGTTTTTTCCCAGGTTTCTGGCCTAAATCCAGTTAAAACAACTATATATGACTACTTACTAAACATTCCCTTTCTGCTCAGTTGATTATGGCATTATTCACTTTCTCTCCTGAAGTGCTGAAATACTTCTTTGGACTGTTAAAAATTCCCTGCCTTTCCCCTGAGGCAGCTGCATTTCAGTGTTGGAGTGATGTAATAATTCCTTCAAGAGCTTGCAATTGGTTTTTAAAGCTTAACATGCACTCCAGGAGCTTTTCAGGAAGGGCTGTAAACAAGCATCCAGCATTCCTGCTCTCTAATATGTCATCCCTGGACCATTCCTTAGCAGGTATAAAAATCCCACAGCCGTGCCATGGTGTACTGCAAAATGATGTAAGGGCAAGGATTTTTATCAGTCAGGAGGGAAGCAGGAAAGTGATAAGAGATTTGAGCTGTTCACCTTAGAAATACAACAGAACTGTGTGTAAACCCAGATTTGACTCATCTGACAGTACCTTTGGAGACTGGGGAGTTTTATTGGAGGATAAACCCCAAGGTTTGTTGTTTGGTAGGTTAGGGAACTCAGGTATGATTAGAAAGGGTCATTGGGGAATGTGACACTTGGAAAAAGAATGAACTATCCAGAGACTAGAAATGAGTAACATCCAAGTGGTTTTCACAGCAGCAGTAGTTCTTCACATAATAGCCAGGAAAGCAGTAAAAAGATGATACTTTTTTGGCCTGGGTTAAGTGATGAGCATGTTATTGAAGGATGCCAAGGTCAGAATGGGATTAAAATATTTGATTGAGGTAAGAGATGGAAGCAAGAGAATGAATGAGAGCAGGAATAAAAACAAAAAAGAAACCCCAAAGATTATTGGTTAAACAACCATCTCAAGCATGAGATAGTGTCAAAAAGAAATAAGGTAATAGACTGATCACTAATAAAGCTATGTCTTAGAAGCTAAAATAAATAATGTAAAATAAGAATTATTAAAATTTGAAGCATTCAAGGCCAGGCTGGACAGATCTTGGAGTAACCTGGTCTCATTGAAGTTGTCCCTGCCCATGGCAGGGTGCTGGAATGAGGTGATCTTTAAATTCCCTTGTAAAACCATTTTATGATTCTATATTTCTATTGAAGATATTGAATACTAGACCAAAAAAGTCTGGACACGTGTCCAAGAGGACAAGAAGGAAAACAGCAGGACCTCTGTACCACTGACCTGGGACAACAATTAGAAATAACAGCTGAGTGATGATTTTAGCCATGGGGCAGAGGCAGGACACCTTGCTACATTACTGCAGAGTCTGTCTCCATTTTTAAACACCAAAAATGAATCTGCTCAGGCTCCCATGCAGTTTAGGATGTGATGTTGTGTTGAAAAGTATGAACTAATCTGGAATTGGCAGCAGGAGCATGAAGTGAACAAGAAACTGAATATAAGTTAGTCACATACTATACTGAAAAGGAATAGTGACAGATTCAGTGACTGCTGGTGACTCCTGAAATTTCACTCCTGGGGCTGATTGTGCTTAGTGTTTTTATCAGGGTCCTTGGCATCACTGTAATGGCAACAAGAAATCAGGAGACATCAATTTAAAATTAAATTATCAGAATGTGAGCAATAGCCATGCAAAAAGGGAACTATTAAAACCAATAAAATGCTACAGAATTCTCACTTTATGGTCAGTTATTTGGAAATTATTGAGGAAAACTTAGGAAAACCAGCTGATCACAAAAGGGCAAAAAACATTTCTGCAAAGCAAGTGCAACCATGAGCCTGGCATGAACCACGAAAGTTCCACAAGAGATAATGAAGCTTGTAAATGATTCAAAGCATCCGTAAGGTATTAACTGTAATATTTTGTGCCAGTCACATTCAGGGTGAAGTCAGACTTGAATCCATATGCAGAAAGTCTAGAAGTGTGGTAAGAGAAATGAAAATAATGTCTTGTGACAGGAAAATTTTAAGAGCATGTTTTATTTAGTCAAGCAGAACAAGGGCTGATGAGAACTTCTCTTTGCCTACAAATCCACCAAGAAAAACTGTGAAAAGAATTGCTTAAGTTTACATACTTGTCAGAAGATTGAGTGTAAAACCTATCCCATCTGTATTTATGCCAGGATCTACAAGGTTTCTAATTATTAGACCACTGAAGTGTTATCTTTAAATTAGAAATTCTGATGGCAAGAAAATGATCCACTTTTAGGAAGATACTTGCTCAGTTGAAGAAAGAAATTATGAGGTTTCTTCCAGCCTTCTCTTAGCAGTTCTGTCTTTGCATTTATCCTGGTGGCTCCACTTCCTCAAATGCAGGAGAATTCCTAGGTCCAGCACAGGCCTAGGTCTCTTCCAGGAGATGCATCTGTGAAATGTTTGTGAATTTTACAGAGGAAGCCTTTGAGGGCTGACAGGAAATAATGGGTTAAGGATTCTGCATGAGAGGCATGGCACTGAATTCCAGATGGGATGAAGCCATACAGCTTAGTGTAAACAAATGGTTATGATTCCTGTCAAGATCAATTTTTCATCTCCATAAAGCCCAGTTTAATAACATGGCACAGGCACTGCTGAAAAACGGGAATATCAGCTTTCCAACAATTTCCCAAAATTGAAATAGAATCTGTTTTGGCAAAAATAGTACAGTTGTCTACCAAGAAAAACATTTTAGGTAGGTAGTTATATAAGCAGTAAAAATAAATGTTTTATAAAATGCACCCACAAGGACTTAGAAGTATTAAAAAAAGACCCCAATAAGAATTAACCAGATTTCATGAAGTATGAAACAGCCAAAAATAATAAATATTACAGCTGAAGGAGGTGAAGTCATTTCTCCTACTGCACTCCAAAGCTTGACCACCTGGAGAGATTAAAAAAATATATCCGAAGAATTAATTTTCCTAATATGGGCACAGTGCAAAATTCTGTCTCTTAACATGACTTCATTTGGCCAAAGAAATGGAATTTTATGGAAGCTTAATATGTTTTACAAGTACTTGTTTCTCTGGCACAGCAGCAAATCTTTGGGAAGGCAGATGAAACAGAGGAGCATCTACTACATTTCCTTTGGAGCCAAAAAAAGCTGGTATTGTCTCCTGAAGAGAAAGTAACATCTTAAATTAATAGGTAATATTAGTACAAGATCCAGACCATGAATAAATTTACTCTGGAAACTGAAATTTTCTGAACTTTTGAGTTTCTACAATTGCATTTTTTAGATAGTGGAGCAAGAAGCCTATTTTAAGATAGAGCTTGGTGCTTTCATTTCCATGACAGGACAATACCAATCCTTGAGTCAAAAGCTCATCTTTGGATCTGTAAATATTAATCTCTGGATATCTGATTGCACAGACTTTATAACATCACCTTTTTCCTTCATTGACCTAGACAGTTACTCAGAATTTGAGTGTTCAGGGCATTAATAATCTAACACAGACATTTAATGGGAATTAGCATCTGTTCAGCTCTTTCTTCTGCTTTTGATCAGAATGTCTTTGGGTTTTGCTGAGTAGAGAAAATTATTAATCCGATCTGTGGCCTGAAATTTTTCCTCAATTCTTTATTTTGCAGAGCCTCATTTCTCTTAGAGTACTGCCTCCAGCTCTGGGGTCCCAGCACAGGAAGGACCTGGAGCTGTTGAAGAGAGCCTAGAGGAGGCACCAGGATGATCAGAGGGATGGAGATTTTCCTCTGCTGGGAGGAAAATCTGAAGGAACTGGGATTGTTCAGCCTGGAAACGAAAAGGCTTCAGGATAATCTAATTGCAGCCTTCCAGTACCTGAAGGGAGCCTGAAGGAAGATGGAGAGAGACAATTTACAAGAGGCTGGAGGGATAGCGCAGTGAGGAATGGCTTCAAATTAATAGAGAGTGGCTTTAGAGTGAATATTAGGAAGAAATTATTTTACTGAGTGAGGGTGGGAGGCCCTGGCACAGGGTGCCCAGAGAAGCTGTGGCTGCCCGTGGATCCCTGGAAGTGGCCAAGGCCAGGTTGGACAGGGCTTGGAGCAGCCTGGGATAGTGGAAGGTGTCCCTGCCATGGCAGGGATAGAATGAGATAAGCTTTAAGGTCCCGTCCAACCCCAACCAATCTGTGTTTCTGTGACGCTGAAGTTCACATGCTTGGTACGTAAGGATGCTGTCTAGTGTTGCTGGCTAACAATCACAGAAATATAGTCCTTTAATTATTAGAAAACAGAGCTTTATTGGATATCAATATCAGGGTTCCCCTGTGCGTTTCAGAAACTTCCTCAGCCGCTCTTTCCTTCGGGTTTGTGCTGACTCCCTGTGGTCGGTTTCGTGATGGAAACACCATTTGTGAAGCCCACACCGAAATCAGGAGCAGGAGCAGCAGCGCCCTCGCTGTCCGCCCTCAGGGCCACCGGCGGCGGGGATCGCACACTAAA
This sequence comes from Ploceus nigricollis, assembly GCA_013399945.1. NCBI lineage: Eukaryota > Metazoa > Chordata > Aves > Passeriformes > Ploceidae > Ploceus > Ploceus nigricollis. The sequence goes on from VXBC01007349.1 coordinate 219,528, forward strand.
CACACCGAGGGTGTTTAATGTCGGAGCGAGGCCATCGGGTGCCACCGCACCCGCTGCAACTTCGGGGCGAGCACATCCGAGCACCACTCCGCAATGCCGAGGAGGGGCGGGCGCGNGAGGGGGGGCGGGCGCGTCCCGCCCCGTTCCTGCCCTTGTCCCGCCCCTTCCCCCGGATGCGGGCCGGGATGGCGCTGCCCACCCCGCGGTACGAGCACCTGGGCCCGCGGGGGCCCTTTCGGGACGTGTACGAGCCGGCCGAGGACACCTTCCTGCTGCTCGATGCGCTGGAGCGGGACGCCGGCAGCCTGCGGGAGGCTCGGTGCGGCAGGGCGGGCTGGGGAGCCGGGAGGAGCGAGCTGAGGGGGGATTGCTGGCACAGGGGTGTTAAAGCTGTGAGGGAGCTCCAGAGGGGCTGCGGAGATGAGGAAGGGCCGGCAGGGGTGAGCTGAGGGGGGATTGCTGGCACAGGGGTGTTAAAGCTGTGAGGGAGCTCCAGAGGGGCTGCGGAGATGGGGAAGGGCGGCAGGAGGGGCTGAGGGCGCTTGGCTTCCTCAGCCTGGTCGCTCTCTGCAACTTTCTCATGAGAGGGGCCAGCACTGGTCCTGCTCTGTGTGACCTGAGGGAATGGCCTGAAGCTGTGTCGGGAAGGGTTAGGGTGGATATCAGGAAAAAGTTCTTCTCCCGGAGGCTGGTAGGGCGCTGGAAAAAGCTCCCCAGGGAATGGTCACAGCACCGTCCTGAAAGAGCTTAGAAAGTCTTTGGACAGTGCTCCCAGGGATGAACAGGGTGGGATTGTGGGGGTGTCTGTGCAGGGCCAGGGGTTGAACTAAATGATCCTTGGGGGTCCCTTCCAGCTCAGGATATTCTGTGATTCTGTAATTCAATGTGTCTGGGAGGACAGCATTTTCTATAATGCTGTCTTGACCAATTCTGTGTCTGTTACAAACAAAAGTCATCCAGAGTGTTCTCTCTTTAGAGTGGAGATCTGCCTTGAAATAGGATCTGGATCTGGTGTGGTTTCAACATTTCTGGCTTCTTCCATCCTTGGGCCCAGTGCACTGTACATGTAAGTATAACAGCACCTAAACTGTTGCCTGCAATAATAAAGGATGCTTAGCCCAGGATGCTTAGCCCTCTCATACATATTTATAATTTTCACATTTTAAAAACTATTTTTTTCTCAACTCTATAGATACATAAATCAAAGCAAAGAGAGTCTGTTGAGCATTTCTGAGCTTACGGTGCAGCCTGAATTGTTTACCTCAGGTTCTGTAACCAATGAGAAGTGCTGTGACTAGAAATCCATTTTCCCATTTCTCAGACAAATTGCGAGGCCTACACTTGTGTTTGCTGGGTTTAATCCTTGTGGGTCCCTTTTAACTCAGAATATTCTGTGATTCTATAAACTAGCTTGTGGTTCATAGGGTTAAACTTCCAGGCACAGTAGCCTATAACTTACACTTTGTAATATTTCCCTTTTAGATGCACAGATATCAACCCCATGGCAGCTTACTGTACCCAGGAGACAGCTCTCCTTAACAATGTTCACCTGCAGCCTGTCATCACTGACCTGGTAATAGAGAGGTTTCAATAGTATCTCCTTCATAGTTTGTGTAATTTTTTAATACTTACTGCAGATCATGGAGTCACACAATAGTTAGGGGTGGAAGGGACCTCTGGACATCACCCACTGCCAAAAAAAACCCCAACCAACTACTCAAGCTCTAAAATTCAAAATTAAGCTCTAAGAATTCATTGTATTAATTTAATAAATCTGTAGATAGAGTTTGGAAAGTGCTGGGTAAGGAATTCTATAGTGGCCTGACATTATCATAGCCCTTTGTCTAAAGTTACGCAGTTCTTGGCTCTCAACCTTTTCTGATTTAATTAGAACTTTTGTCTGTTGTTACCTTTAGTTTCTTACAAAATTTGATATGGAGAAACGCTAATTTTTCTTTTTAACCCTTTTATATGTTTATAAAAGATGATGTAGGTAGGCCACAATAAATGGGATTTAAAATGGCTGAACAACTGCACTATGTAACTGTACTTTTACAAAATATTTGCATTCCTCATGTTCCCAAGAAGAAACCCCACACAATCATCAACTTCACCTACAGGTCAAAGGATTATCCCCAAGATTAAATGGGAAGGTTGATCTACTGCTGTTTAACCCACCATATGTGGTAACACCTTCTGAAGAGGTAGGAATGTTTTGAAAAACACAGTAAAAATAGTATTGCTACTGTCTGTTGTTGTGACAATTCTGTCATTCTGTATTTTGACAATCTTTGCTTTCCTTTTTCCTAGGTGAAAAGCTGTGGAATAGAGGCATCCTGGGCTGGGGGCAAACAGGGCAGAGAAGTAATGGACAGGGTTTTCCCATTAGTACCAGACCTGCTTTCACCAGGAGGATTATTCTACTTGGTCACAATTAAAGAAAATAATCCAGGTGATCACTGTCCTTGAACATTCCAATAGGCCAAACCAGGTTTAATAGGGTATAAATCAAAATGTTGATCACAGCTAGACCAGAAATGTAAGCAAATTTATCAAAACTAAGAACTCCCCAGGCTAGTTGGGAAAGTGAAAGTGTGTGAGACCCCAGCAGCTCTGCAGGAGTGCAGTTCCAAGTCTGAAAGGTGGATTAATTAAGTCTGAATTAATTAATGATGCCAGGCCAGTTCTTTCTTATGGAAGAGAATGGTGGTGTTAACCAAAAAGGCTTAGTGGGAAATGTGATGTCTTTCATTTTACAGGTGTAGAGAAGAGATTTGGACTTGTCCCTTCTGATCTAATGCTTAATGGCCACAAATGATCACATAATGTCAAGATTATTTTTCACACCTGATTTATTAGGCAGCTTTTGTGAGAAGGTGCTACAAATTTCACTTCTTCCTACGGTTTAGCTTCATACAGAATTCTAGAAAAATACTGAACTTCAGTTTGTAAGTTGTGAGCTTTATTTGTGCTTGGTGGGAGATTATTTTGCATAAAAGTTCCTGTCTGAAAGAGTAGGAGGACAGTTTTTAAACTTTGCTTTACAGCTTGACAGATATTTTAGAGCTATCTTCTATAACCAATTTCAACTCATTTGTAAACACTGCACTTTCCATTGCAGATGAAATTCTGGAAACAATGAAGAAGAGTGGTTTAAAAGGCACACAAGTACTTTCCAGGCAAGCAGGACAAGAGATGCTGACAATCCTCAGATTTAGGAAATCTTGATAACTTCTCTTCACCTGCCAGGTAGTAGGCATGAAGAAAATTGAACACAGAGTTGTCAGTTGGTAAACATTGAAGTGAATGCAATCTGTTAATGGCAGGAACTTACTCATACAAGCAAAACATCAAGAAAGAAATGAACCCAAAAACTGAACTAGGAAACAAAATATCAATGAGTTCATAATGATCTAATATCCTCTGACATAACCAATGCCACACACTAGAGAGTGTCACTTCTACAAGGCATACACATGTATCACTTTTAATTTCTAGTCTTCAGTTGTCATTGGTCAGAACCAGGATCATTTTACACCATCAGCATTCACAACAAACTGCAAGTTTACAAGCAGCAGTGTTAAGGTATCCTTCTGTCAGCTTAAAAAGTTTTTCCTCTCCCAGGATCAGCGTTCTCAGCATGGATCACTGTGGCCTTGATTAAGGACCAGAGTCTTCCACGTCCCTCTGACCTTCAGAGAAGAAGAAAGAGCCTGGTTAAAATACACAGATGTTCAGAGTTCACCACAAAAGCATTTGGAGGAAGTTTGGATCAGTGCACAGATGGAAATACAGTGGCACTTCATACAATGCAAAATGTGAAGGCAGAGTTAGGAGTTGTTTCATTTGTTCTCACATAGCTGTCAAATATTTTGCTGCTGTGCTACTCAGGGTGCTGAGCTTCTCATCTCTTCCAACATATGAAGATGTTCCAGCAGCAGATAAGGAGGATTCTCCAATTCTTCAATCCCTTGTAATGAGGACAACAGTTCTGCAGCTCCTTAAACACCTTCCACGAGCTTCAGAGATGGCTTCTCAAGGAGTGATGGAAAATTTTATTTTAGTAATTGTACGTATTTATATTGCCATTGGGATTTCTTGAGGAATGCAATTTTGCAAATAGAAATTGAATTTTAGTAGTTTTAACTTTTTTCCCCCCATTTTAAAGAAACACTAGTGTAGTTTTTCTGGTGTATACTGGAGGGTTTTCTGGGGCTCTCATTGTTTTGTCTGTGGATACAAAGCTTAAATAAGTTGGCTTCCACTCCCAGCTTACATTTGACCAAAATAAAAACCAAACAAGTTTAGAAGGGGTAAGATGGAAGTGCATTCAAAAAAAATATTTCCATCCCATGAAGTTCCGTAGAGACTGACTTGCAAGACTTTTGTTTGTGTAATGCTCCTATAAACATTATTTTGGTATTTGTAGTATTTTGTGTCATTTTAGCAGTGCTTTATCACAGGAGGATACTGGGCACAGTGTAGTCCTCACATCAGTCCAAATTAGCAGAGCCTCTTACTCAAAAACTGTGGCCATTCAAAGTTGAAAGTGGGATGGTAATTAGATGTGGTTAAGCTAAATAATTGCAGATACACTGTCAAATTAAGGATAATTTCACTGCAGACTGGACCTAGAGCTTGTAGGATTTCCAGATTTCAAGCTCAGGGTTGAATGCTACCAAAACCTTTGGCCATGTTTCAAAAGTATTTTGTCCTCAGGTGCTGGAGTTCTTGTCTACCCAGTTACTGAATATTTCTCAGTTATTATCATTATCATCCTCTTCAGTTAAATTAGGAGGCTCTGCTATGGTAATAAAATAAGACCCATTGTCTCCAGGGTGCACTGAGCACTGCTTTGGTTTCTGTTCTCCACCTGTAATGTTTAATAGCTACAGACAGGTTTAATTATGAGGCCGCATCTTATTGTAAACTTGATAATTGCTCTGAGCCAGCGTTACCTGAAGAATCTACAGGAATATTCTTTTTATCAACATAACTGGAGAAACCTTTATTGTCTGGGCACTGGAAAGAGAAGGTGATCCTGAGGGTTTAAAAAACATCTCCCCTTCTCTGGCTCCCCTCACAGAGTAATGAACAAAGCTGCAGTTTTTTTTGTTTTTTGAAAGATGCTCCTGCACCTGAGGTTTTGATTTTACAAGAAGCAAGATAGCAGAGAGGAGGGATGCAAAGCAGGATTTTAAATGTATTCAGTGCTTCTGCATGACTCTAATTCAACATCATTCAATTAAGAAGTTGAAAAAATTCACTGTTCACACAACAATCTGCACTGTAAGGGATGATTGTTTCTGCTGCTTGTTCTCAGCATCTTCATGAGGACAAGTAATTTGGATTTTGTGTGCTCCTTTCTCAGCAATCTTTAAGATTTTTTTTTTCTAAGTATTTTTAAGACATTGAAGCACTTAGCTGAACCTTCCCAAAAACTTTTGCCTGTGCAAAGTTTCTTCATAAAGTTAGAACCAAATTGAAGGCAAACAGGAATTTCGTATATAGCAATTGTCACCTCTGCTTATGATGGAAATGCTTACCAAAGCCTAAATTACCAGGATTTTTTTCTCAGAGTAATATTTTGGAGAAAATAATGGAACAACTTTCTGAAATGTTATGTTTGGATTTCTTTTTTCTATCAAAAATTTTGTGTTTGGTTGGAGTGTATGATGATCAGGAGAATCCTAGTGATGTTTGTGAGGAACTGAAAAAGCCTGACAAAAATTCCAATCCAGCCTAAATGGAAAATATTTGTGGAAAAAAACTCCTTGAGTGTAACTACACACACAGCAGGGCTCCACTTGAGCCAAAACACACCTACCACGAATTGCATTTTTGTGCACTGAAGACACCTGGTGGTTGCATCCACAGCCAGCTCTGAGAGAAAAATTGGTTATTCAGGGAAGTTTTTCTCTTGCTGAGACTTAATTACCACCTTGAGCCATTCTGTCTTTATGATATTAAGATATTAATGAGATCTTTTCTATCTCCAAATGGTAATTTAGATTTTTAAATTTTGTTTTTTAACTCAGTCCATGGATTTGAGACACTGCAAGAGTATAGTTTTGCTTTAAAAGCATGTTTCAAGGGATAGTAAATGCTAAATAAATATAAAATAAGTATTTGTCAAAGTAAGGAATGAGACTCCTAATCCTAAACTGTGTAGTTAGGAAAGGGAGATGGCAGAAAAAGATGTCACCAGATGGGCACTGATTTGTACTGTCTGTAGTAACTCAGTAACTTCTTTGCTGAATCCTAACAGATGTCAGGTATTTAAAAACCCTCATTCAGTGCAATTGAATTCAAAGAACTTATTCAATTTAAACACAACTAGCACAGTTCTCTGTATTAGATATTATTATTTTGGAGGAAAAGGCTCCAAAAACATGGGTGAAATTCAGACCTGAGGGTTGCTATGAATAGAAACTTTCTTTACCTGATTCAATCCCCTTTGTCACTGCTGTTGCTGCTTTACTGAATGCAAGTGAAAAGGAAAACCCAACCACAATCTGCAATGTTCTTTCTGTCCCACCTCAGTTTTTCTTCTGACAAGACCAATGTTCTATTTCGGGGCTGCATTTTTCCTGTTTGCAGGAAACCACAGAGTGACACACAGTGTTCTGAGAGTGGGCTCCAGGAAGTCTGCTGAAAATTACCTTTTAACACTGCCTGAAGGAGGTTTTAGTGCCTTAAAGGAACAGCAATGTTCCAGTGTCCTGTCAGCTCCTCGCCTGTCACTGGTGATCAGAGCTCAGGATTTGCTGCTGCACCAGCCAAGGTGGCTCCTGCAGCTTTACTCCTGTAATTCCCTGTTAGAAGAAGGATCAGCTCCATCATTTTGATGCAAGTCCTTCACAACATGAGATTCTTTGCAACTCCCCACTTTTCCCTCAGCAGTTTCAGTTTCAGGAGATGAGCTGAGCCTTGTTAAACCAAAGCACACATCCTGAGCCAGGTTCTGGATTGTAGGCTGAGCTTGGGTGCTCTCACAAGGGAGCTCAGTTCATTCTGTCCAGAGCTGGTTAAAGCTTCACTTGGGGGTTTGTTGTCTGTTGGATTTGTCTTGAGGTAATGACAGGCTTCAGAAATAAGGGGAGGGAGGAAGTAATTTAAAGCTAATTATAGAAGAATTAAGGCGAGAAGGTGTCAGTTACTGCAGTGAAATCGAATGCTGAATTGGAGCTATTTTGTACACTGGACAAAATGGAGGACAGATGAAAAAACCACTTGAGGCAAACCAGTATACAAACCCCTCCTAAGAACCTCTGAAGTCCCTGAATACTTTTCTTCCAGCTCTGAACAGAGCTACTGAACAGTATTTTCAGCTGAGCTGCAGTAGCTCTCTGTATTCCAACTCTCATCCTGCACTTTCTGCTTCTACCTGAGATGCGCTTGTAGATATGAAAGAGGTGGCCACACAAGCCACAAATTCCAAACCCCTTGTAAAAAAAGGTGGTAGGATGAAAAAAAACAAACCACCAGAACTGTCAGAGATTGTCTCTTCTTCAGCCTATGTAAATAACAAATGTCAGACCTAATTATTAGTATCACTGTGGCCTGAAAGCTGTGTGTACTTGATCCTACTGCATCTGGATATGGATTGAACTGCCTTGATTCAGTTAAAAAGGTAAAATGGTACCATCAGAATTTAGCATGGCCTAATTACTGAACTTTAAATATTTGCTTCACCTGGTTCTGCATCAGCTTCCACAGAAATCCTGACTGATACATTGATTTTGCAAGTGTGCATGTGCTGTTTTATACATGAATTGTCCACACAATAAAATTTTACAAAGGGTATGTTTATTTCTATTCTGCTTTTCCATTTCACAACAAAAAGCACTTGATCTTAATGTGCTGTGACCTGGAAATGACTGAAAATGAGAAAATAATGGTTCATAAATTCATCAGTCAAGATGTTGCCTGAATTTATCATTGATCCATCCTGAGATGTCAAGACAGGTCGGAATTCAGGAAAAGAAATGTGTAAACAATCAAACCCACACTTGATGATAATTTTTGATGGGTTGATGTTATTTGCTCAATTTTCATGAAGTCCCCAAGGGAGAGGGATCAAACAGTGACCTTTTTGGATTCTTCCACATTGCAGAAACCCTTCCTGAAAAGATCTGAGGCCTTGGGTAGCTGCAAGATCCTGTACCTACAAATGGTTTACTGCAGTGTCAAAATGCACCACAATCATTCCACCTGGTATTCACTTGGAGCAGAAGGCATCATTAGGGAATTTCTGTCACCATGAAGAAAATCAGGAATTGACAGAAAGCAGAGGTTTTGTATAACCAGTCCTGAAACAGACTTCAGTGTCATTGCACAGGTAAATCAACCAAATGCTTTAATATCTGATGTTACCTTAAGCTACAGCAGCAGCTCCTTAAATTTTCCTGTCCCCATCCATTTCTTACACCACTCTGTGTGAACTACCACAGGTTCTTAATCCACTTGATTGGTAAAATAAGAGATTATGCATAAATTCTATAAAAAAATGAACACTTTTATTTTTTTTTTAAAGAGACTGTTTTTTCATTACCAAGTGAAAACTTTACAATGTAAAGTATTTCTCTTCAGTATTGTTTTAATATAAAAACTTAAATCACTTACTCTGGTCTTACTGTTCCTACAGGAAGTCTTGTGGCACTGCAGGACCCAGGTATCTTCAGCCTCACTCTAGTATCTAATCATAAGTTCATGACTTATTTTTTTTAAATAAAACCATTTCCGTGGCCACTCACCATCAACAAAACATCCCTACCACCAAAACAAAAATAAAGCATCTTCATTAGACCAAAAGAGACTAAACTCTAACAGCACTATTACAGTGAGAAACTTTGTTAAAATAAAAATATTTTGAAAGTTAGACACGACTTTAAAATTGTACAAAGACAACAAGCACTCAAATTACACAGAGTAAGTAGCAGTGAGTACAATGTGAATGAAACAACATTGAGCCTTGCCTCTTTTTATATATAAATATAAATAGAGATTATCCTTGCCAAACTTCCAGCTTTTTTTTTTTTTCCTTTTTCCTGGAAATCAGCTCATTATGCTGCAAAACCTAACAGGGAGCATCTCACTCTTCAGTTCAACAGAATTGCTAACAGGGGCTCTGGCTAAAACCAGCCTTTCTATCATAAGAATATCCCATACTGTGCAGAACAAGTTTCTCTCTCCACTGAAAAACAATTCCCTTTTATTATGGTGAATGCTTCACCTTCCCATGGGACCTGCCAAATTACAGGCTTCAAAATGATGAAAGATTTTGAAGCTTGCTCCTGTTTTTTCGGGAACATGCAAGCTGAAACTAGCATGATGTGTCCATGTAAGGAGTCACACAACAAAGAATGCTCCTGTTTGTATTTTACTCTTTGCAAGTGTTTCAAGAAAAACACTTGGGAGTAATTTTAGCTAATTTGGCTAAATTAGTTTAAGTATTGGTCAGAGAAAAAAATATTTCTTATTTTAATTTTTTTTCTATTACATTTAGAGTTCAAATATATTCCTAAAACCACATGGCAGAAAGTATCCCTTAGAGCTTGTCCCTCTACTTGGATGTAAAGTGAAAAGCTGACACTGTTACCATCCTCCCTTTACTTCTGAGAGTTTTCTTCTTTACAGGAAATACATTCCTGCACAAGAAATTAATCCCCCATGGTGACTGTTCAAACAACTCCATCACAGCCTCAAAACTAGGACTTAGTTATTCCTTAGGTTTAGATAGATGAGAAAACTTCTGCTGTAAATCTTCCCTGAGATCAACAGCAATTAAAAGAAAGTTTTATTTTATCCAACTGCAGCCATACTGGCAAAATTATGTTCTGAATTTGAGTGTTTGCAGGACTCTGTTTCATGACAGAATGCAACGACTTACTCATATTTTCTCTAAAAATGTCTTGATGATTTGGGTTATGTTCATGATTTTAAACTTATTCATTCTTTCTAGATTACCTGGAAGTGCTTTATTTTTCATAGCTTTACTCCATTATTAGTGTTTGTTGCAATGGATCAATGTCCCGATTTTCAAAAAAGCTTGAAAAGTATTGTGGCTTTATTTTTAAATGAAAATATCCTATTATTAAGACAGCAATGTCCTGCAAATTGAGTTCATTACACTTGCCAATGTTTTCATTTTTATGTAAAAGTGTAAATTTGAGAGCAACTTGATTTTTTTCTTCTTTCTTTTTTTTTCAGTTATGCAAGAGCCTATTCAATGTTCCCATGAAGCATTTCAAAATGTCTGTCAGTCTGTCAGTCAAGGGAAGAACACACAGCATCTAATCCTATATAAAACTGTTACGGGGTGCAGCCTGGAAAATCCCATGTTAGTAAAACTGAGTGAACTAGCCCAAATTCCTTTTGCCCATCCCACTTCTCTAGCTGCTTTTGTTTTCTCAGTATCCCATTATTCTCCATTTGCTTCAATTCTAAGATAGCACTGCTGAGGTTTCAAAAAAGATTAAAAATTAAAGCAAGGATGTTGTTTCACTGTTAGGAAACAGCAGCTGTGAGAAAATACTTTCAGTTCTTGTCAGGACAGGAAAGGCTATTGGCAGTTTACCTTTCACTTGGCTTCAGAAGATTTATTAAACAGTTCTAGCCCAAGGCAGTTAAGGATTTTAAGCTAAACCCAAGCTTGTGCAATAAAAAATTATATTTAGGAAGGCATATCTTGATCTCTAGGATTAGATTAAAAAGTTGCTACTGTTATTTCTGTCTGAAGTCCTAGACCAGCAGTGGGCTGAGCACCCCTGGATTGATGCACATGGGTAAGAAACCTTCTGCTTTTTAGCTTTGTCCATTTATTCCAGCATGTTTCATAGGAGGACATGGAACACAAGTGCATTTCTGCAGACTAATTGCACAAAAAAAAATAGTTGTTACTAAGTATGTAAGTCTCTCTCAGCCCAGCAAAGGAGAAACCTCTACATACAGCTGGGGAAATAGCTCTAAACCCAAAATAATCTGGTTATTTTGCTTATTTTCAGCAATTCCTTGGTATTGCTGTCAATAAACTGCTGCGAAACTCTGCTGGGGAAAGGAAGTTGGACAACTGGCTCCACCCTCAGGAGTTAAAGCATCCTTATGCCATTGTATCTATGGAGAGGGAGGATTCCTGTGCCCTCAGGAGATGCTTGGGACCTGTCTGAACCCAGAGCATCTCCAGGAGATCTAGAGCAGGCAGAGGTCAGTTTATTCCAGCACTTTGCACAGTACTCCCTCATTTCATTCCAAACCTTTATGGAACATTTCTGTTAGGTGAACTATTTGGCATCATCATTTGGAATAGCTTAGTAACTGTTTACTAGATTTTGGAGAGAGTATTACTGAAATTTTTCAATTTCCCATTTTGCTTTTTGCCAATCCAACAGATATGGCCATGGCACAGAGTAAGAAATACAGCCCAGGTCTGTAATTCCATTATAAGTTGAAAATGTATCTGCCTTCCTAGTTGTGTTTACAAGTACTGAAGAATCTTTGCAGTAACTGATTTAAAAACTATTTTAATCACTTCACCTCCCTTGACTGAAAGGCTGATGACAAGGCTAGAGGTGTAAAGGACCTTCAGGGAAAGATGGAGCAGCCTCTTCTCCTGCGCACAATGAAAAAACCTTCCCAACTCCTCAATTTAGTGCCTCTGCCATCCGCAATTCAGATTTAGCTTAGTCCTGCTAGTAGGAAAAAGGCATTAATCTTCTCTGCTAAGAACTTGGTCCAGCATAAGTTTCACTTGACAGCAGCTGCACTGCAAACCACACTCAGTTACTGGTTTGTCTACTCAGCTTTCAAATATTGGCACTGAAATGGGAGGGGGCATGTGAAACCAAGACAAAGGAATGGTGATTTTAGAAAAGCAGACATGGCAAACCTGCAGAACTCCCAGCCTTATGAGAATAATGGAGTTCAGAGGTCAGTACAAGAGACTGGCTGGATAAGCTGGATAATGAATACATCCACAGTTGCACCAAACAGCATAAGAGAGAGTTCTAGAAGAAAAAAGTTTCCTGTTTCAAAACGTAAACCAAGCTTGAATAGAAAGTTGCAATAGTCCTCCCCCAACAGAGCAGTGATATTTTAACTAACCATCCTAGAGCTTCTTGCATTTCAAAGGTGCAGCACCTCTTCTTGGTCACTCAGGGACAGGATACTGGACACAGCAATTCACTGCCACGAGCAGCAATCCCTACCACACTATCTTCTTAGATGCACTGTGAAGTGGGGTCCTCCATTCAAGTGCCTTTTTCTCAGCCTCAGTTACAGCTGGACTCAACAGAGATCAGGTGTATGCCAGGGATGCTCCCTACATTCCTCATGAGCTCTGCATCAATGTAGCTCTGAAGTCCACAGCAGGGTTAGCAACAATCTGTGGCAACATTGCTAAGTTAGGAGTAGATTGTCATTTCTACAAGAATACAAAATAGCTTGTAAAATCAATATGTAACACTGTATATATGCATGAATATAAAAATAAACCACACCATCAATATGTAAAACTTCACAACGAGGATGAAAACAGTTCTCTTCTCAACGGTCTTCGGTGTTGATGAGCTGGTTCTCATTGTCATAGCCATCAGGCAGATAGGCTTTCCTTAGCTGCTCCGACTTGGGTATGGAGCTGCCATTCTTAACGTAGCGGGACAGGAAGGCTCGCACAGAGGGGTGATCGGCCTTCTCCAGGGGGATATTGGCTTCCAGGCACATTTTCACAAAGTCCTGGATCACACTGCTTTTCTCTGTCTGGGCAGTGCTGTTGCACTGCAGGGAGGCAGTCAGAGTCCTTTGCTTCTTCCTGACGTTCTGCTCCTCGAACTCCGCCTTCCTCTTGGTGTGCGTTTTGGACTTGAGGTGGTCGTTGATGGCGGACTTGCGGACGTGGTTCAGCACCACGTTGCAGGAGGTGCAGAAGAGCTTCCCGCCGTCCTCGTGCAGCTCGCTGCCGAACTCCGTCACGCGGTCCTGGGGCGTCACGTACAGAGCGGTCTTGGAGCGGTTCCGCGACGGCGCCGACTTCACCCCGAACCGCTCCATGGCTGCCTCCGGCCCGGCAAAGCTGGGAGACAAAACAAGAGTTTGTTCAGCATCCAGCCTGGCACCTGCTGGCACCTGGAATACCTTCAGTTACACGTAAGACACGTTTGTGACATTGCTATTGAAAGGCTTTTCATCTGGAAGCCAGATTAATTGGGAGAATGAAATTCCTTGTGGAAAGTAAAACACTTTTTTGGTTTGGTTTTTAGGTGTATTATGAGGGGTGTTTTTTGTTATTTGGGTTACTGTAAGAGTCCATTTGGACTTTTAGTATAAGATTTTATTAATGTGGTGAGAGTTTTTTTCTATTTGATTTTTTACAGTATGTATTGTGAATCTGTTAATATTGTGGTGGATATGTATGTGTAGTTCTAAGGTATTAGACTGTAATTATAGAAGGTGTTTTTAATAATTGTTTGAAGTTATCCTCACACCACTAATATTGTGGTGACTCAACAGAACCCTCAGAACTCAATCTGTTAATCACTGAAACAAAAACACTTTTTGCTTTTCTTGAAGACCCCATTTTTTCCTTTACACTTTAGGACAAAGGGTACTTTCTTCTTAGCATTTTCAACATATTTGACAGTTTCATAATTATGTTGAGTCAGTGTTTTTCTGTGTATTTTGTCCATACCAAGCAAGAAAACCATTACTGTCACTTTCAAAAGGCAGTAACCCCCAACAAAAAACAACCCCAAACCAAAACTAAACCAAAGGTTTGCCAGCACTTGTTTGGAAACAGCCCTGGTTTTTAAACCACAGCTATTAGATTGAACCTGGAGCTTAGTGCAAATAATTTCGTCACTGCAATTACTGCTGGAACAGCCTGATGGGAACATAGAATTGCATCTATTGGAATGCAAAATAAGAAACTGTATTTTCAAAGAGGTTTAACATCACTCTAAACTAGACCATGTCACCAAAGCAGGCAATAATCCAGTTAAGTGCTCTGAAATCAAACAGGACCTGTGTCCTTTTCTTGTTGAGGTAGGGAGTAGCTACTGCAAATCTCAACTAAAGATAATTTAACTCCTTTTTAAAGTAAAGTTGAAGTCAAGTAATAGCTCTGTTCAGGTTTGATGTTTTCTGAGCAAAATTAATGGTCATCACATTAACTACCTATTTCCTTAAAAAAACCCCAAACAAAAAAAACCCCAAAAGGCAAGAATGTTTCTTCTAAGTATCCAGATACCTCCGGATGTACTTCTCTGTATTTATTTTTTTTTTCTGTTACGCAGTTTGCTGTTGCAACATTTAAAAAAAAAGGTTGAATACAGTTTCTGCTGTCCAGAATGGTTTTTGCCTGCCCTGGAACTAAAGAAATGGAGAATTCTGTCTTCAACACTGTCTTTTTTTCTTAAGCCATTGCTACATGAAGAGATTACAAGCTTCTGCAAAAAAAGGAAACAAAGATCTTGGTACTAGCTACTTTCCTAGTGAATTTTTTTTTGCCCTCACTGCGGCTTCGCAGTCTAAGGCTGATACAAAGATAAACAATCTTTATCCAGCATCAATGTAATCTTCTTCCTTCTTTTTCTTGCTTTATACATCAGTTTCCTAAGCAACCATTTCCTGAAATCAAGGAGAAAACAAGTCCTAACCCAACACAAACTTGTTGCTTTGGCTTCTGAAAAGCCAAAAAAAAATTCCCCCACCAAACCAGGTGTTTGCCGTCCTACTGCAGCAAAATCTCTCGGGATTCTGAGAGCAGCAGAACAGAGGATTTTTGATAGGCCTTTTTTTTTTTTTGGCGGGGAGCGGTGTCAAGTTTTGGCGTGGTTTCCTTGCAGAGG
>VXBC01007349.1:235070-348446 GCA_013399945.1 Ploceus nigricollis
GGTCCCGGCGCGGGGCCGGAGCGGAGCGGGCAGGGAGAGCCGGGGGCGGCTGCGGGGACACGCGTGGTGCTGCCGGTGCTGCGGGCAGAGCCATTCCGGGTGGCCTCGCCTGCGTGGCGGAGGGAGGCAGAGAGGCAAGGAGGGCCTCGGGAACAGTTCTCGTTTCGCTGACCGGATTAGACCAGAGTGTTTTATGATTTTTAGGGTTTTGTCCTTTGAAAAGCAGCGTTTTCTCGATGCGGGCCCGGAATTCTTGTGCTCCTCGCAAGCCCTTTAGGTGTGCCTTGGAAAGTGACAAGCACCAACAGGTTGCTTTTCCTGGTTGCTTTCATCAGCAGGTGTGGATAGAACATTAATTACCTTTGGTGTATTCTAGCCACGCCACTTGCTGCTGCCCAAAACACAGCCCAGAGGTTATTTTATATAGAACTGCTTCATTTTACCAACTTTCTGACTTACCTCACCACTGGAGTTGTCTTCTGCCATCTACAGAAATGTGAGGCCATGTTGTCACTTCGTTAATGTCTCATCGTTCAGTGAAACATCCTGTTTGAAATATTATTTACTGCTAAACATGCTTACAATAATCTCGGGGGGCATTCTGCTCACTAAGCCTATGGGTTGCTTTTTGGGGCTGTTGATCCTTTCGTGTTTTCTTCTGTTTCATGATCTCTCAAAAATTGTGGAGCCAGTAAAAGAAGAAGCAAATGTTTTTGCAAGTCTGGCATTTTCTACAACTGTAAGGAATGACAACCATGTTAGATTATGTTGGCTGTTGGAAAGACATTTACTTTTGCTCAACCCTGGGGGTTTTATCTTAAATTGTTGTCTCTGTGCTCACTGTATGTTGAATTTATTGTGTTGATTAAGTGCAGACAAGGTGGTAGCTTCATGTACTAATGCTAATCCCAGGGGCAGGTATGAATTAGTAGGAAACAGAACAAGACAAGAGCAGAGGAAGAATTTTCATGTGAAATAGTTGTATCACAAGTGTTTTATGTGTTATATATCTAGTGTTGACTTCTGCAGATTTTTTTTTTTTGTGTGTAGGGAGATTGCCAAAACCTCTCCCCTACTTTGAGCTGATGAACCCTCCAGAAAAGCAGCCAATGTTGTGAGTGTGTAAAGGGCTCTGCTCCTTTTCTCTTAAACTTTCTTTTCAGCAATGCATAGTTTAAATAATCCTGATGAGAGTAAGTTAATATATTAACAGTTTGTCCCCAGGGTTTCTTTTTTTTTTCTCTTGTTTTGTGTAAATTTGGCCTGGTGTGAACAGCAGTCATGTGCTCAAGGTAATCAGTGTTTTGTTTAAGCATGCTTTTTAGCAATGGGTTTTTTCTGCTGCTTTTACTACATGAACACAAGATCATAAGGGTTGTGCTGGTTTGAAAAGCCTATAGCTCTGTGACATTTATGGATTGACAACAAATGAAGTTGTGCTCCACATGAGCTCATTTATCCTCCTGGGATTGACACTGTGTAATTATACATGTAATATATATCTGTGCTTTTCTATCCAGATCTCCTGAAGGACATGTTTGGCTGCTGTGCAGACTGAGCCTTCCCACCTCACTCCACTTTGCACTGCTAACACAGTTTTGCTTGTCTTCATACTCATTTGGCCCTCGTGAAGGTCCTAGTTTGCCTCCTGTGCTCCTGGTTTTGTGTCCTAAGTGGAATAGCAGTTGTAGAAATAGTTGCTTAGTGATGGTGCAGTGAATTTGGACTCCCCAAAAGAAACATTGTTATTTTCAGAATAGCAACCTATCAAAACACTTGGCTGTGCTTCAGACATGGTGCTGAAGCTTGTTGTCACCTGAAAATAATATTGTTTAGATTGCTTGTAGTTAAGCTGATGAAGTCTGTGGGCATCTCTCAGTAAGAACTACAGGAGAAATAAAGCAAGGTGTAAATAAAGCCTTTTTCAGTCTGTAGATCTGTTTTCTGTACACAGAAAATCCTACTGATCTTTAAGAGAGTGGCTTAGAGCTTGAAATACATTGGTGTGCACATCTTTTATCCTTAAGTGATGTTAGAAAGGTAAAAAACCAGCCAGATTCAGTTCTCTTGAGGCCTGGAGTATTGTAGTATTGTAGCTCAACTTGACTTTTGGATCGATTTAGTACCAGTTAAAAAAGATGAGGTGTCAGGATTATGAGAGCATTTTCCATAAATTTATGGGTAAGCACAGTTTAGTGATACAAGATGCAGCTGGAATGTGACATCTTGAAGCCCATTTATAGTTTTGGGATCTGTGTCTTGTAGGTGTTGGTGGTCATAGAGAGTCATTACAGCCTGAATCTTTCAAGGCAAAATGGAATAAAATGCTTTCTTGGAATCTTGTTTGAGATTGATGACATGGGCAAAGCAGGAATCAAACTTTCTATGGCTGGAAGGGAAAAAAAGACACTTGGAAGATGAGTCAAGTGCCCAGCTTATGCATCTCACCAGCTGTTTCTGTGTTACTTTCTTCAATTTGCTGATGTGGCTTTTCTTCTTATTTGTGGAGTTCCAAGCCCACTTGGATGTTGGGAAAAGCAAATCTGCTGTTCCCAGCTTTGGCAGGCAAAAGAACGACGCATCTGTAACTACTTTGTAAGTTAAAGACATTTGAAAGGTGGTACCTAGAAGAAACTCCCTCAGCCTAAATGTTTGGAAGAGTTTCAGCTTGTGTTTGTACACAGAATTTGAAATTCTTTCATGAAGTTTCTCAGGAACTGTAGAGGTTGAGAGGTTCCTGTGAGACAGAAATACAAATGGGGAAGGGCAGTGAAAACAGCACATATGGTGACTTTTTTTGGTATGAGGGTTAAGGGGAATACTTTTGTAACTGGAAGGACGAATTTCCAAATTTATTTGGCTTAAAAACAAACTTTAATGGTGAGCTGGAAAATGGATGTAGCTTCCTTCATTGCATTGGAAGTGGGTACAGTTTTATTAACTAGAAAAAGAAATTAATTTATTTTTTGGGATATTTTCTTATAACTTTAAATACTATCAAAGTATTACAAGTTGCTTGCAGCATTTCTGTAGTTGTTCTCAGGGCTGCATAACTGTACTAGATGTTATTTTACGTTGTTGGTAGTGACTGGAATAAACACCAGGTGAGTTCATCTCAAGTAACAAGGTGATGCTGTGAGGGGTAAACACTCCTTGATCTGTTCTTCCTGTGGCATCAGCTTACAGCCTTCCAGCATGATCCCACTCCTGAAAGAAAGATTACCTCCTTTGCTTACATTAATTGGTGGAAAAACAATTCTTGGGCTTATAAAAAAGTTAAGTAATAAAATATAGTAACACACCAAAGAAGATAGTGTTTCCTGGATTTATTTTAGCAGGCAAAAAAAGGCAAGGAGGGGTGTGTGTGTCTCAACTGTTGTTCATCTTGCTTTGTGGTGATGGAAGTAAAAAAAATCTACAACTTTAGATGTTTGTTCTTCTGACTTTGAGGTTAATGTCGTTTTACAATTTTTGTGCCTAAATTTGAAAGTATTTGCTTTTGTCTCTTACTCAGGACTTCAGATCAATAGTGGTTAAGTTGTTTTTGTATTAAAAAACAAACCAAAACAAGTGCAAAGAAAACCTCCCCAAACCTTTCAGTTATGCCAGAATTTTATTTTATCAAATTTTGGACCTGTGGGATCCATATTTGATCTACATACACCATTTTAAGGCTCAGCTACACAAGTCTTGCTCACATGAATACTAGTAGTGAAAGATGATTTCTTCAACGTCCTTGAAGCTTATTTCTCTGAAAAAGCACAATCTGTAATTTTTCACCACCTATTTGCTTGTGTAATAATTTGTTGTGTTGATGTTTTGGGGTTTTTGTACCTTCCTGAACTAATGTGCTTTATCCTTCTTAATGGCTCAAATTTTAAGAGCACCATTGTAAGTAATACTTGACTTTCTCATGATTTTGAATGTTGATACTTCTTGTTACATGAAAGCTTGCAATGGGCCTATCATACATTCCAGTAACTAAATTTCAAAGAGTACCATAACTGCTTGAAATGATTTAAATTTAAAAATTAATCTGTCTTGGTGTTTTTTTACATGTGAGACTGGTGGAAACCAGTGTGTTCAGTTTACTTATTGGTAGTTTAGTATTGTGTTGCTTGAGTTTCAAATGAATTCATGTTTAAAAGGAAATCCTTATGAAATAGATGTGGCAAAAGCATGTGGTGTTTACTGCCAAGCTGGATGCCAAGGTGAGCTTCCAGTTGTGGTGAGGATTTACCTGTGTGTGCAGAAGGGTGTCCTTGGCCTGGGTTAGGTGGTGTCACTCCTTCCTCTGATGCTTGATGGGAAAACTGATAAGGGTCTGTCATGCAGAACTGGGCTCTGGTGGGTGAAGTGCACTTGAGTCCTCAGTCAGTTCATGAGAATTCACAATAGCAGTTGATTTGCAACCTCTTTATTTGAAGATTGACTCCTCCAGGCTTCCAGTCTTCAGTGCTCTTGTCATTAACATCATAAAATCTTTCCTTATTCACATATTCAAGGTGGTTCTCATCAGCTTTTGTGCCTGCTGTCCTTTCAGCTCTACCCTGGGAAATGATCTCCCTGTTTTACAAGTAGGATTAAGGAGTTACTATTTTCCAAAAGAAACATTTGTACATTTGTGCAATACATTGTAGGCCTTTCTTGATCTTTGTAACATCTTTTTACTTCTCTGAAACTTTCCTCTTTGACACTTTCAAACTTCTTGGTATTGCTACTTCTCCAGGTTTTAATGCCTTTTCATTAAGTATAGCTTTTGTATGGAAATAAGCTTGTTATTTTTCCTTGGAAAAATGTATCAGGATTATAACTTAGAAATAAGTTGCTTTCTAAGGTTTTTCTGAGGTAAAAACCTTTAGGTTTTTATACCTAAAGGGAAGATCTCCACTGAGTGATGCTTCTGTCTAATGGCTTTGCTACGTGGGCTTCTTCAAGTTAGAGAAGGCACACTAAGTGCAGGAGGTAATGCAAAAATCCCCAAGTTCTGTCCTTTTGTTTAGATGAGGAAAAGAAGTAATTGTGTTTCTTCACTGATACACCTAATAAATTGAATTTTACTGGTTACCAGTGATGTGGATGTAAGCATTTGTGTGTTCACAAGATTGGCAGTTCTTGCTCATATGTGAGCAAAACAATTCCTGTCATTAGTTGACTTTGATTTGGAGGATGAGGTGCTAATCAAAAGATGAGGAGGAATATTTATACTTTTCAGTATATATATTTATCTCTCAGCCATAAATCAGTGCTCCAATCAGCCCAAACTGCTTTTCTAGAATTAATGTATAGTTTTCACTGTTGTGCAAGTGACAGACTATAAACATACATGACTTTTTGGCTTGCTAAATGTAATGGGCGTATGGTACCCAATCTTGGGAATTGTTCTTGCCTGAAGCAGGCTGAGGAGATGGATGAGATTCTGGTGATTAAGAGTAGGGGGAAAGCATTTAGCTTTAAGGGTAGAAACTTGTCTCATAGGATGCGTCATGCTGTTGCTGGGTGATGTGTTTTCTTTTGCCAGAAAATGTCTGTGATTATGTTTGGTTACTCCTTATGTAATATTCACATGTGAATTGCAGTAAAGCCATTGCTTACATATTTTAGTATGAAGCCATTTTCAACTTTTACATATCAAGTAATATTTCATATTAGCCTAAAATCATAAGGCTTTTCCTACTCTCTATTTGGATAGTAAAATCCTTATTTGTAAAGACATGGTTGGCTTGTTTGTATTTGGAAACAAAACAAAATGCTCTTCATCCGCTGAACAGGTTCAAAAGACAGTTAAAAAGCTGTGATTATTTCTTGTGATGTTTCCAGGAAGACTAAGTGTAGTATTACTCAAGTTCTAGAGCTGAACTTTGGTATCTGAGCTGCTCTGGTCTTTCTGCTGATCAGGCAACTGTGGTGGGTGCTTTTAATTACGGATTTTAATTTTCAGGAAACTTTGGTTTTTCTAAGCTTGCCCTTTTTGGGTTTGTCCTCTCATGTGACAACCCTTACATATGTTTATTATAATGAATGACAACCATTATATTTGCCAAGAAGCTTTCTATGTCTGAAAACTATAAAGAGAAAAACTCAGAGAACTGTTGTGAGTTTAGTCCTGTGGTGACTTTACAAGTAGCTATGGGAGTAACCCTGTTTGAAATCCCAGTAATGATAAACTTTTAAAATTGGTGGGATTTGTAGTTTCTTTTTTTTGTTGTGTGAAGGAATAGGAAAAGCTGTAGCAACTTCCAGCCTCGCACTGCATAAAACATTTGGGGTTTGTGTCCTGTGTATTTGCAAATCTAATTATTTGCAATGCTGTTTCTCTAAAGTCTTTGAAATACAGCCAAATAACTTTATATGTGCATATTTAATCACTTAAAGTATATGTATAGAATTAATCAGTTATAACATAACTTTATATGTGCATATATAATCACTTAAAATATATGTGTATAATTAATCAGTTAAAACATAATATTCCAAGAAAAGCTACTGTTTCACTGCTATAGTCCAGGTTTTTAATTACTGCCTTGTTATTTTTGGGGTTAGCTGCCTTAGCTGTGTGCTCAGAAATTTTTGATAAGTCTAATCTTGATTTTTTTTTTTAATGGGACACATCTGAGTCTTGGATTTTCCTCTGAGTTATTAAAACCTATTAAAGGAGGGGAAGCAGTGTATTTGTGTGGGAGAAAGGTGGAGCTGAATGGGGGATTTGGTGTCAGGAAGGTGCTTCAGCCTCCTTTCAGTGCCTTTATCTGCTCTGAATGAGAGAGGGAAAACAAAAAGGCCCAGTCCCTTCATGGTTATTAGCAATGGCAGGTACAAACAGACTGGGGGATGATGCTTTAAGGACATTAAAAATTGGACCCTAACAGAGACTTTGAAAGCACCTGTTGCAGAAATTCACATAAAAAAGGTTGCTTCCCTTCTGGTTTTCTCTCCTGTGTATTGAACAAGGCCACTGTGCTTTGACAATGTTATGTTCTTTTTTTTTTTCTTGGTTGACTTCATTGTATTTAAATTGGTGTGCCTATTCAAATGTACTGATAAACTTTTACTTATGTTCTCCTTTTTCAAAGCAGTCCTGTTTCAAAGCAGATACTCAAGATCTTGAGTATTTTGTACAAAAAAAGAGCTTGGTTTCCATTACAGAAAGTTATTCCATGAGATTACTTAAAAACTAACATTGAAGTATACATTGTTCCCTGCCCTTCCTTCTGCATAAAATGTGTGTGAAGTGTGGTTTGGCATTTATTATTTTATACTTAGTTTAGCTTTTTGTCCACACACTCCCCACACCCCCATCTTTTCCTGGTTGTTGCAAGTCTTCTGAAAATTCGCCAGTTAGATTTCTTTTTTCCTGTGACTGATGAATTCATGGTTTCAGGTTATCTGCATTCAGGAAAAGTTTGCTATTCCTATTTTTCCTGAGCAGTTTGGGATGGGAGGACTGTTGCTGTGAGTGTGTTTTGGTACATTTGAGTTGCAGACCAGCTGCCAGGCCAAGGTGGTGTCACTGCTGTGTTCCTTTCTCTGCTGGCTCTGGTATTTGTGTGGCAGAGGAGGTGATGCAGACTGGGACTGATGGCTTTTTTTGGGGAGAGGCTGTTCCCTGCCCATTAATTTCTAATTGAGCTTACATTGAGTTCAGATGAGTGCTGGCGGTGCAGTGAGGGCTGTAGAGTAGGACACAAAATGTTGTTTTATTGCTTGAAATAATTTATGAGCATATCTATACTGTGCCCATCAGGTGCAAGCATTGTGAAACATCCTGGTGGGAAGTGATGCTTTATTTCCACCTTTGTTTGATCTTTTGGAGGCTCACACCTCTAAAGGATGTTTTCTTCTTTCTGTCTGCTTTGTTTTTCTAAGGCTTTTGTGGTTTTCTATAAAAGGGACTTGGCTAAAACTATTTCAGGGAACCCTTAATAGATCTGTGAGGCAGGACTATCTTAAAAATGCTTAGTCTTCTTAAGAGGAAGAGTATTTATCTACAAGTCTGCTAATTCTTCTTCAGTTGACTTAGATACTTGCTGCACTAAGCTAACAGTTTTTCAAACAAATTACTGAAATAAGTTTGCAAAACTTAGAATCTACATACAATTATGGACCCATCTCAGCTGCTGTTGCCTTGGATCCATCCTAGGTATAAATAAAGCCAAATTTACTCATTTGATCAGATAAGGAAGAGTGGCTGGAATGTTTGTGACTCTGCTGACATAAAGGCTGGAAGAGTGCAGGTTACTCTTTCCCCTCTTGGAAAGTTTTTAGACTAGAACGTCTGGATGTTGTTACAGACTCTCTAATTTGCATCCCCTTGCAAAATAAAAGCTTGTGCTTAAATGCAGAGAGCAATATCTACTGTGGCACAGCATAAGAAGAAGGTATTTCCTGTCTTATCCTCTGAAAAGAATAGCTGAAGGTCCCTTGTGATGTTCCTTTCATGATACAGGTCATAAACCAGAAAACAGTCTCATTTTTTAGGTTACAAACTCTGCTCCTGCAGGAGAAGGAGGGGAGCTAAAGCAGATATAGCCTTAACTGCTTCCTCTTTCTGACCAAGGGGAATGTTTTGCATAATAATGTGTATTTCCATGGTTTTGCCCAGGTTGTTGAAGACTATGCTGGGAGATGGCAGGTCCCTTTGCCTCAGCTGCAGGTGCTGCAGACGGCGCTGTGCTGCTTCACGTCTGCCTGCGTGTCCTTCCCAGCCGAATGTGAGCACGTGCAGTACGTACTGAGTAGCCTTGCTTTGTGAGTACTTCTTCTTTTTTGTTGTTCCTTCCTTTACCATAGCATAGCAAAAGGGTTTCAGATCCTCAGAGCTCCCCAGAGGGGTTTTACAGGTGGTGTAGCTACACAGAACCAAGAATTGCTGACTAGAATTTAGTTTAGTCTTTTTTGTATCCTTGTTAAATAGTCAAGTTGGCTATGACAGTGTTTTGTCATAAGGAGTGTCTGGCAAAATGAATAATCTAAGAAATAAGTGGTCACTGTAACCTTATTTTGGAGTATTTGAAGACCAACCTTTGCCAGTAGATAATTTTAAATAATTTCTCTCAAATTTTTACTTCTGTACTTCTAGTGATGTAATAAGCTAACTACTTCTTAAGATAAATTTCTCAAGAAAGAAGTTAATTACTTTAAAATTGTATCTATTTTTATGTTTGAGTCATCAAAATGCTTGTGGGAATTACTTGTCATGCAATTAACTGACCCTAAGTCACATTCAGCTTCAAGAATTGCAGGATGTTGTTTCATAAATTTTGCTCTAATTTCAATTTTCTTGATGCATTGGTCATTTTCCCACATGAAGACTGCAAATGTCAGGGTAATAAGCACATAAGGAATAAGAAATGCTGTCTTAAGATGTTGGTGAAGCTTCACTGTGGACATTTCCTGTTTTGTGTGTGTGAAACGGTTTGACAGAGGGCTATTTATGGCATCATAAGACCACAGTTTTCAAAGTTACATCAAAACATAGTGGCATCTGTTGCAGTGGGTTTTTTCACTAGTTTTAAGGAAAAAACCTACAAAGTTCAAACCATGTTTATATGTACTTTTAAATAGCAAAGCTTGGGAGGTAAAAAGGTGGAAATTCAGGTATTTTTTTGGATGGATACATTCTGATAATCAAGAAGTAACTTGATCACTGAGTTCCTGTCACCCTTGTCTATTTTGATTTTTGAGACTGGGTTTACTCCATGAGATTTGCTTCCATTCTAGGATGTCACATTATTTATTCTTGTGCCTGGCTGGCACAGTTTTGCATGTGATGTGATATAAAGGGATCCCAGGGCTTAGTAGCTGCAGTTACCTGGGCAACCTTGCTCGAATCTCTTTTGAAAATTCACTGTATATTAGGTCTTAGTTCTTGGAGAGCAGAACTCTACCTGAGTGTATTGTCATCTTTGAGTAAGATTGCCTTGGTAACCAGACAATAAACTGTTAACAGGAGCAACTGGTTTATTTCCTATACTTAATAACCTTGCTATTCATATCAAATGAAGCAGCATCTGCATTAATATCAGGGGGTTTTATAATGGTGCCACACTGGTGGTTTTAGGCAATCTTCTGATGTCAAAGCAGTGATGTGATCAATCTGGATGGATATAAATGTGGATATGCAGTGCTGCAGACAGTTTTGAAATAAACAAAGTTGGAACTGACTGTAGTAATTTTAACTGGAGACTGGTGATGAGGAAATAAAAATATTTTGATGGCTTCCTTTATTAGACTGTGAGCAAGTGCATTGATAAAACAGAAGATCATAGTTTAGACTTATTCATTATTGATTTCCAGATTTTTTTTTGCAAGATCCTCTTCTTTTTAAATCAGTCAAAGCAAATTTAAATGAAAGCATGCATCATTTACTCTAATTAGTTTTGTGTTATTATTTAAGTTCCAGTTTGGTTGCTTGCCAGATCATGATGTGACTCATGGCTGACCTTTCCTGAGAGTCAAGTATGCTGCAAAATTTTGTTTAACATGAAATGAGCTAATGTTTTTTCAGAATCACGTACTTATTTGGGTAGGGATTGTTTTTTCATTGCATATTTGAATTGAGATTCCCAGACTTAGCCTTGAGAGAAATTCTGTCACTGAACATAATAAGTTTGTATCTATTTCTCTAAGCCTGTTTTCGGCATAGTTAATCATTGGTTAGAAAAAAAAATTACTTCAGCATAATCTATTGGAAATCTAATTTTATGGTACTTTTCCATTATTCCTATGGAAAACTTAATTTTGTCTGTGAGTATTAAGACTTTTTTTAATGCACAGTATTCCTGAAAATGTTACTGAGGAGAAAAAAATGCCTTTAATTTGCACAGTATTTTTTGAAGTCCTGCCTGTCCCTCGGAGAGTTTCTCAGTTCTTGTCTGCTGCTCTTGACTTTCTCAATCAGCAATTGCAGCTCATTAGTGCAGTGCCTGCCTGGTACTTTTTCCAAGTAGAAATGAAATTTCTCAGAATCTTCAGGCAGAACAGTAACAGTTGCACTGCAGATCCACAACTGCCAAGTTTTTGATTGAATTCACTCAACTGCATTATCTGGAAGGAGGCTTTTATAAACAAAAACCTGAATTGAAAGATCTGGAAAGCTGCTTTTTACCAACCTCTCTGATTCTGTAACAGGATTTAAAAGAAATAAAATCATAGACCAGTATTTTAAGATTATGAAAACCATGGAGGCCACGAATCACTTTGAATCTAAGCAGCTGTTGAAAGTATTAGTCCTTTCTTCACCCATTTCAGCCACCTCTTTTTTGGGTAACACTTGTGAATTCATCTTGCTGGACAGAGACCTGATCTGTTTAAAAACTTGGTGGTGGTAAAATTCAAGTTGTATGAATTTGAATGCCACACAAAAGGTGAACGTAGTTTTGTTTGCATATTTGCACAAAAGCTGTCCCTTTCTAAATCATCTTCAAAAGCTTTTTTTGGAAAAGATAAAATAATTAATACTTTTAAATCAACATCTTAATAGAGAGTCTTCAGTTATAGCAAGACAGGCTGAAATGAAATAAAGTGTGTTTATAGAAAGTGCCTGAAAACATGAATTTCTGGCCACCAAAAACCTTTGAGTGACTCCACATGGCACAAGTCTAGAATTCACAGAATTCCTAATTTTGGTTTGAGTGCTGCTAAAAGTAAGAGACTTACAGTAGCTTCATTTTTTTGAATGAATGTGTTTAGTTTGACTTGTCACTACTTCTGTTTTTTAGGAGTTTTTTTGAATTGCTGCTGTTCTTTGGAAAGGATGAGTTCTATGAAGATCCTTTGAAAGATATTTTAGGTTCAATCCAGGTAGTGTTGCCTACTTTCATATAAACTTTTAATATTATTTTAGTAGATGTAAAGATAGTTTTTGTGAATATATGACCTGGAGGAAATGTGCCATTATAGTGAATTGCTTGTTTATGTTTATATATTATGGTTTATGTTTATATATTATTATTTGTTATGTCTATATTGTTTGTTTATGTTTATTTAGAGCTTCATGTCATTCAGGTAAAGACATGAAATCTCATATTTCCCCTCTGGTTTTAAAAACTAAATTTGAAACTGAACCTTCATCTCAATGAAGACTTCAAGTCAGCATAAACATGGATAGTTTAAATTGTTCTGTTCTTGGGTAGATTGGGACAGAGTTTTCTATGTCTATATACAACTGCATAAGATACATGACCCTGAATTAAAAACTTTTTTTGCCAGGTAAGTGTGGGGTTTGGTTTGTTTGGGTTTTTTTTTTTAATACCTGAAGGGATTTTTAGGGTTGTGCCACCATGAGAGGAAACTTTGTAGGGAAAGGAAGGATGAAAGTCTGCGTTGTGTCTCTATTAATACTGCTCAAGGAACTGCAGTTTGAGAAAAAGCTCTTCCTTTGCTGTTTTTATGTTGATACCTGTCTATTACTGCTTCTCCAAATTAATGTGCCAGCACTGTTTCTGCATCAGTTGTGTAATCAAACTGGCAGTGAAAAGCAGGTAATTGTATGTGGATGGAAGCCATTCTTCTGCTGCATTTTTGTTTCAATATTAGATAACTCTCTCATTACTTAAAATTTCTTTGATTAATGGTGTTATTGACACTTTTACAGCAAATAATGCGAGGGGATGAGAGGGAACTTGACATGTGAAAATCATGGCTGGCTAAAGCATTCCATGATATTACAGGCAAACATAATTCCTCTTATGTAGAGATCTGGAGAAGAATGGTTGCTTGAGGGCTGGTGACTCATGGCTTAATTCAGTTTTTCCCTCAGAAATCACAAATCCAGCTCAACATGTCTAAATCTGTGCAGGCTGCCATGAGGTGAAGGCTTGTCTCAGTGTGTGCCAGTAATATCTCCAATCCAAATGGAAGGCTTGTTCTGAGGGCTGCAGAAGCCATGAATTTGACCTTCAACAGTTCTGTATTGCTATTTGTAGATAATATCAGCTGTTGCTTTAGAGCTTTCTATATGATCAATGAAAAACTTTGTAGCTCAAATTATTGAGTGATGAAATACTCAGCCACGCATGGGTTTCTTGGTTTGTACCTCTGGGATAGCCTAACTGTTTTTAGACAACATCTTTTTATTCTTTCTAATTGTTTCTCTTTTTACACTTAGGAATGTCAGAACCTTCTAAATAAATACAGGAATCTGAACCTGGAACTAGTGACTCGAATCATTCGAGATGGTGGACCATGGGAGGATCCAGTATTACAAGCAATTCTTAAAGCAAAGCCTGTGTCACAGGAATTAGGTACTTCATTTATCACAGTAATTTTCTAGAGTACTGAAAAATGTGTTCAGTTATGCTTTTTTAAAATATATGGCGTCAGGTGTTGTCAGCTGGCATTGCACAGTGTTTTAACTATTTTTCTGTAGTAAAATGTGATGGTCTCTTCTTTCAAACAAAGAAAGCTGAATTTCTTTGCTAATTTCTTTGCTAATTTAAGTCTGCTCTTATAATGTAGAGATCAGATTGGTCAGACACAGGCAGCTATGGAGTAGTTAATAAAATTCACAGGGTGGATTTCCCAAATCTAAGTGTACATTTAAAGCATGCAGACCAACTTGACTTCAGTTAGACTCCTGAAATAACATGTTTGGAGAGGATCTGATGTGTATTTGTCTCCTGGCACTCTGACTCATTTAATTTTTCTCTTCAGTTGTAAATAGTTGTGGCTTTTCTTGGTTCTGTTTCCAATGATGCCCATGGCTACATGTGACAGCTGCTTTCTTTTTATGGATATGTAATTCCTGGAGCTGGGAAAGGTGCAGTGCATGGGAACAAAATCACTGGAATGTTAATGAAAATTCCTAAGAGGAAAAGTACCAAACTACAGTAAAGTCTTTACTAACATGTTAAGCAACAGTGTTCACAGGGGAGCTCTTAAAAGTTGCTTTTAGTTTGACAGTGATGGGAAATGCCAGCACTTGTCTAGTTATTATGATGTAGTGCCTGATAAAAACTCATCACTGTGTTTGTGACAATGTGTTCATTGAGAGAGAGGAAAACCACGAAAGTCAGGACAGCTCAGTGAGCTGCCTCCTTAACCAGAACAAGGGTTTTGATAGCAAATTAACATCATTATGCCTTTGTTGTTCTGTCTCTTTTGTGAAGCAATTGCTTGAGCAACAGATTTACCCATGATTTTTATTAGACAGCTCATAAAGTTCTGGTCAAATACCTACAGAAACAAAATGAAAACCAAGATGAGCCTTGTTTTGTTCTGCATCACATGATTTTGGTGATTGTGATGGGGAATTAGGTCTTGATCTCCATCTCTCCAGCAAAGAATTAGTTTAGTCCTTTGCTCTAATGATTCTCTTGGTCATCATGAATCCTCTCTATGATGGGTAACAGTTTGAGGATGTTTGTTTTTAACCTGGCAGAGCAAGAATGAGACCTGTTGTCACTAGATGAGCACATTGTTCCCTTTTGTTTCAGGCTGCATCTCCTTCCCCTCTGCTGAGACATTTTCTCTCCTTTTACCTTGATATCCTCACACACACCCTTGACACATCTCATCTGTGCTGACAAACGTTTTATTTTAGATAATTTATATTTTGAAAGCCTGTTCTTCCTCTCACTTCCTCTAAAATTTGATTCTTGTGAAGTCTTACACAAAGCAAACATCCTGTGCTGCTTTATAGGCTAGCAGTGTTTAGTGTGTATTTTGAAACTTGGCCATGTAGTTCCCTCAGGGGTTATTTAAATGGGAAAATCTGCCTATTATTGCTGAATCACCAACCATTCCTTGTAGCAATCAGTTTGTCTGAACTATATAATCTTGTCCTGGATTCATTAACTCCATGGAGAAGCTTAGGCCAAGACAAACCTCTCTGTGCCTGTCTTTACATGAGTTGTAGTAAACTTTGAGATGTCACAATCTCTTTGGAGGTGGCTGGAAACAAAGCAGTCATTGAGTTGAAAGGAAAATAGTAGGGTTGAAATATAGGAACAATCAACTTGTAATGGACTAGGGAGAATAAGGTGGGCATCTGGAAGAGAACATGACAGAGTGCAGTCAGATGGAGCAGTTAATGAGTTTCTCAGGTGCTGGTTGATGTCTGTTGCTCTAAAGCAAAGCATCACTGCCTGGGTAAGAATAAATGTTGTTTCTTAGTGTATCTCAGGCTTGGCTGAACACTACTGTAGCTGGCAATTGTCTTTGGATTGGGAGGTTAGAAGGAGCTCTGTGTGCTGCCCTGGGAAAATAGGACATTCCAGGACAGGGAGGGAGCACTGCCCTGCCAGCAGCATCAGTGAAACTTTGAAAACAGAGGAGGCTGTAGGAACCCCCATCCTTGGAGAGCTCCTGCTGGCAGTGGTGTAGGGTGTGGAGATGCCCTTCCCTGGGAGAGGAGGCTTTTCAGAGTCTCATTTCTGGAGCAGAAGGGACCTGAGAGTTCCCCACACCAAATGGGAATGGTGGAACAGGGTGAGCTGTGCTGTGCAGTGCAGTTCTCCCTCCTTTAAGAGAAAAGGATGTTACAGCCACTTGTTAGATGGGCAGCGTTTTCTTACCATTAGCACTTATGAAAGCTGAGTATTTCCAGCCTTATTTTTCAGTAATGCTTGCATACAAAGCAGAGGATGTAGTTTATTATCCTAAGGGTGGTAATTCATAAAAGGAGAGCCCTTTACTTGGCTCTAAGGACTTTTCCATATAATGACTTTTTCTTGCAGTTCATCGCCCCCATTGGACACTGGCTTGCCTTTTAGTCCTCTTCTTTTCTGAACTTGTTCTCAAAAGTGCTAATGGATAATGGGAATGAGATGTTTCTTTCTTACAGTGCATCTGTTAACAAATCAAATTGAAACCTGACACCTTGAATTATACTGCTTAAATGTTCATTAGCATGGAACACTGCTAGCTTGCATAAAAATAAAGATGCTAGAGAAATCGTGGGTTTGAGGGTAAGGAATGATTTCAAATTTCAAAAAAAAAAAGGCTTTAATTGAAAGCTTATTGTACAAGTAATCTCTTCATTTTGGGGGAAAAAATTCTTTGTTCTGATTGTGGATTTTAGTAACCATTTCTTAAGTATCACTTTAAGTTGCTTGTAATTAATACAGGTTCCTTCTAAGGGATGAACTTTCAACCTTCACTGACTTTAAATTGACAATCTCCTTTCTTTCTTTAAAACATAAAACACTAAAGTACTAAAGTTGTAGCCTTGTAGCTAGTGATATTTTAACTTTTAATCCACAGAGATACTACAATCTGTATGATCTTTTATAATACAGATGCAAGGCATGTCTTCTAGGTATTTCTGAATTTCTAGTTACTTCAATGTAGAGTATTTTCAGTATCTCACTTGAAATTATTTCATTCAAATATGTTAATGTTATCTTTGGGAGCTGAAAAACAGATTTCCAGAAATTAGGAGCCAGAATTTAAAGGTATTTAGATAGGAATTGTGCCCAGTAGCACTTTCAGAGGAAGATATGTTTTCCAAGCAAGCAAAATCAAGGCATTCAAAGCTTCTTAAGGCAATAGCATGTGAATTGTAGTTAACTTTTTTCACCACTTTGAGGTCTTACATTTTAATGGATAATGAGTCTCTTGAGGTTTTTAAAAATATTTATAATTATAGCTTTGGAGGTGATGTCAATCTTATACTTCTGACAATCACATGGATTCCACTGCTAAGAAAGGAGGGAATTTTCTTTCTTTAAAATGCTCACATCTACTTCTATATAATATAAATTTTACCAATCCTTTGCAGCACCTTGTTTACTTGTTAGAAACAAAATACTGAATTAGATTACTGGTTTAAGAAAAATAACAATTTCTGTTTCCAAGCAGAAGGACAGATTTCTTATGGTATTTAATTTAATATTTGATAGATTTTTTTAGCAGACTCTTTATTTTTTCTTGATATTATTTGTTATTAAAAGCAACACTACATTTAGATATATTTGTTGTTTGGACTTCATATTCTAATTGCCTTTAAATCTTTCTTTTCTGTGCAGTTAACAAATATTTAAGCTCTGAAAATCCACTGTTCTTTGAACTCCGTGCCAGATACCTTATTGCCTGTGAACGCATCCCTGAGGCAATGGCTCTTATCAAATCTTGCATAAATCATCCAGATATCAGTAAAGATCTGTATTTCCATCAAGCTCTTTTCACCTGTCTTTATATGTCACCATTAGAAGATCAGCTATTCCAGGAGGTATTGTTTGTCAGTATACATTTCTTTTTTAAAATGAAGTGGTGCTTTATACTTGCTGTGTATGAGTTGTCAAGAGGAGCATGTGGAACTCTGATTTTTGTGGAACCAAATGTCATAAAATCAGGCAGCCACACTGGTGTTGCTCAACTCAGTGCTGTCTTAAGCTTGGAAAAGTTGAATGTGAAGTGCCCACAAATCTTGTTGACCTAAATGCAATTTTTTGGTCAAGTATTCTTGTAGATATAGTTCCTAAATATTTTGTAACTTCGGTGTATTGACTATTTTACTATTAACAATTTTAGTAAAAGCACTTGAGCCTAATTGATGTTAATCCTACATGATATAGTTTTGTTGAAGTTTTTTAATGATGCCCCAATGTGTAAAATGACACTTGAGCTGAATGTGGCCCTATTTTATCACTGATGACACTTGGTAGATAAAAGTGCTTTTCTTAACCTTGTTTTAAGAACAAGCCACCCAAAAGTGGCAAGAACAAGCAAAAAAGTGCTTTTGTGTTGTATTTTAATTTCTCAGTTATTCTGATGGTCATTGCTCTAAGAAATATGAAAGATCTTGAAATACCTTCAAATCCTTTACTTATAGATGTACACAAAAGCCATTCTAAAGACATCCTGTGTTAATAGCAATTCCTGAAGTTTTTAGTAGAGCAAGGTCTGATTGGTTTTGATTTCATGTCCGCAAATTGATCTAAATCGATTTTATTTTAATTGTATAGCACTTGTTGAGGACTGATTGCAAGAGTGGAATTGAGATCATCTGCAACACTGAAAAAGAAGGGAAGACTACCTTAGCCTTACAGCTTTGTGAATCCTTCCTAGTCCCACAGCTCCAAAATGGGGACATGTATTGTATATGGTAAATACTTTATTTCTGGGGAAGCAGCTGAGCAGAAAATACATGCTTATTGCCAAAATGAAACTCACCTAACTTAAAAATACCAGATAAAAATGATTTTTAAATGTTCCTGGTGCTTCTGTTGTGCCTGTTTGCCCTTTTACACACAGTCATATACAGGGTAGCCTAATAGTTCATAACTCTTTATTTACTGTTTCCAAGTAACAGAAAAGTGAACTTTACATACCTTACCTAGAAATGTAGCATTTATTATTAGCAAAATGCAGTCTGTAGGCTTAACCATGTAGATATTTTGCTCTGTAACTGTAGTGTGTCACCAATGTGCCTAAAAAGAGAATGTGTGGTGCTGGAAATGTGCTGTTAATTATGGAAACTTGGATGTCGTGAACAGAGGTATCACCTAGATGGAGTTCTCTAGAAAACATTGAACATGTCTTCACACACATTCAATTATCTTGATACCTGGACTTGGTTTTGGGGCTAAGAAGTGTTTTGTAGAGTGTTGTCAACAAATTTCATCATTCTGAGGACTGAAAGATGGCTAAGGAATATAATCCTTCTGTTGAGCCTGTATCATTTCTGTACCTAAAGGAACATCTGCATTCCTTGATAAAATGTGCTTTGCTTATGTAGTTAATGCGAAACATCCTAGCAAGGATTTGATAGAGATCAAATTATCAATCTGTCTAACTAATATTTATATTGAGTTCAGGAGCTACCTTGGATTTCTGTGTTCAGATTCCAGGAAATCAAAAAGCTTTGTTGTCTTGAGAAACTAATGAAAGTTAGATATGATAATGTTTACTTTGATATTCATATTTTTCCTTAACTACTGGACTGTAGGAGGAGTAATTGCTCAATCAAAACCATTGGGATTATGATAATGACATCCATTTACAGTACAATGTGTTGGTAATAGCTACTGACATTTTTCATCCAGTCTGTCCAGGCAAAGATGGACAGGACTCTCCCCATAGGAAAGATGAAGCTCAACAAAAAGGTAGAGTTTGTGTGAGCTCAGTGGGAATTGAATCCATCGTTGCTGATTCCTGCCCAAAAGCTGCATCTCCCTATTTCTTACTAGGAAATTACAGGTGTAACTCCATGGATTAATGCTTTCTGTTTGGGGGAGTCAGTCTTTGAAGAAATGCATTTTCAGTACTGTAATTAAAACTCCCTTTGCTGTAGTAACATGTTGACCTTGCTCTTGCCCAGCTGACTGAGTTTTGCATCATCCATTTTTGAAATTGCTGTTCAAAGCAAGCTGTATCTCTTTTTGTTCTGGCAAATCAGATGTCAAAGATGAAGTT
This sequence comes from Ploceus nigricollis, assembly GCA_013399945.1. Lineage (NCBI taxonomy): Eukaryota > Metazoa > Chordata > Aves > Passeriformes > Ploceidae > Ploceus > Ploceus nigricollis. The sequence goes on from VXBC01007349.1 coordinate 254,427, forward strand.
CCAGTAGAGGCTCGAGTACTGTATGACACATGGTTTTCAGGGAAATAATCTTAGCATCTCTCAGTACTTTAATTTATTCAGAATAGAGAACTTGAGGATCTTTGGAAGAGAGTTCAGAGCAGTTCTGTCTGTGCAGCTCAAACAGATGTGTCATTCTTCACAGATGCTGAGCCTTAGCAATTGTGTTCCCAACAAGAACTCTGTGTAATACTTAATAGCTCATGGAAACTGCAGCAAAGCTTGTGAAGGCATGACTACACTGTAGTCCCATTTTTTTAAAAAGTAGGTGCCAGGTTAAATTAACCTACAGAGTCTATTTTTTCCCAGGGAAGATTTTAGTGTCTCCAGCACAGTATAATCAACTCACCTTTTCTGGAACTGAGGTCCTTGCAGATCCAACAGAGATTTAGCTGCTAACACGACGAGGAACGATAAGACAACAAAACAGATTAGAAAGCTGTAAATAGCAGATATTTGCTACAGCCTAAAAAAATCTTCAAGCTAAAACCATTAGCTGTCATCTTGGAAGAAGATGAACTTTAAGGAGCTTGGTCACAAAACTCAGATTCTCACTGATGTTAAGAATAAATTCTAGATTCAAATGAACAAATAATTTTTCTGAAGTGAAATCATCAAGCAAGTTGTGCTTGGTCATACTAAAAATATTTTTGTGCGAAGTAATGGTAAGAAATCAATTCATAATACTTTGTATCAAAGTGTTGTCTCTTCAGGAAGACACACAGTATTTTGATGGAGCAGGTGTAGATGGCCTTGCTTCTCTGACAGAAGATTTTAAAATGCTATTTTGGCTGTTTTCAGGTGATTCCTATGCAGTAAATTCAGTAAGTCAAAGAATTTTTACCACAGGTTTGATCAGTCTTTTGGTAAAGCATGTTCCCTACTTATTAAGAGTAGCAAAGGGTTTAGATCCAGCTAAGTTGGGGACATCATTTCATGTTGCTGGTGGAGGCACTCAGTGGTTTTGGTATTTTGTAGGTAGTTAAGAGGATGGAATGCATGTTTGCCTCTGGTAAAGAGGTGCTGAGTTCTGTGATCTCCCAGTAAAAATTTAAATTGTCCCAACAAAGTCAGAAATGGACTTGAAAAGGAGAAGCCATTGTATTGACATAGAAAAATAAAACTAAAAGACTAAAATACTCTTTCATGTCAGGGTCTAGGTAAATGGTGGGTAACACCTTGTTCTTCAGCCATGCATCTCTTCCTTCTACTTGGAGTTTTCTGCTTTCCTTTTTCAGCTCTTTCCTTGTGCCAGCCTAGCACTTGTCTGAACACACAGCAACCCCCTTTAACCACTAATCTCTCAAGAATAATTTGATTTTTCTCATCATCTCTGGGATTAGTATTGAAATGGCTTGCTCTGAAATGGTCTGAGGCAAAGCAGAGAATGAGATGGATTATTGAATTGTAACATATAACAGCAAAACTACTCAGTTATTACTTCTCTACTTCAGGCAGAGACTTCTACTGAGTTGTTAAGAATGGTTTAGTGCATGAAGACACTAATTTCAAACTTGCATATGAAGTTTGCAAATATGTAGAATTCAGGTTTCCAGCCTGGTAAGGGCAGAGGTGAGCAGTTTGTATCTTTAGAAAATCAGAAAGATGATTTTTTTTTGTGTGTAGAGCTGTTTATAGCTCTCCCTTTTAAGTTTCCCCTGTAAGCTTGATCTTTCTTTCAACTTTAGCTCTCTTGGGTTCTGAATGAAAGAAAACAATCAAGGTCTCAATATCAAGCAGAATTCTAGAGCTGTTCTGAACTTAAAAGTGGAGTCGGTTTAGTCATAGGCAGTTCTGTCACTTCCTTCAGGCTCTGAGCTCACTAAGAGAAGCTTAACCTCAAAAGCTTTGTCTGACTCTGGAAATCAGCCAAATATTTTGTCAGTAACCAGGTTTGTTTTCTGAGGGAGGAGCCTGCTGGAGTAGAAAAGTGTCTTCCTTCGGAAAATGAAAGTCAGTGGGTCCTGCTTTCATTGTAATGCTGTCGTGGGATTTCTCCCGAGTCCTAGCTAGACCTAGCCTTTATGTGAGACCTTAATGCTGGCAAAAATTTTCTTCTGACTTGAAGTTAGCCCAGTTGCCTTCCTAAGTCTCTGAATTAAAGTGCACAGAACTTTAATGCTGTAAACTTCAATCAGCTCTATTTTATAGGCTAACACATCACTTGAGCAGAGTTCAGCACTAATCTGTTCTTACATTTCCTTTTCTCAGGCAGGAATGTTATTTAACTGCAGATCACAGAGATAGCTATAGAGCTATCTCTATAGATAGAGACAGATATCATATAATATAGATATACATAGCTGTAGAGCCTGAAAGTTTGGTGTAACTGCTCTAGGCAGAAAATTGGGCTGTAATAACTGGAGAACATCACTATTTCCTGCCACATCAGGAGCTTCCTGTGCTGCTTCCATTTTTCACATTCAAAAGCTTCTTTTCCTGAAGGACTCTTCATCCTTGTACTGGAAGTGGCTTAATCCCAAGAGCATACAGATGTTTATTGCCTGTGGTGTTGAGGGCTAGGTGCTGTTCCATCTGATTTTATTGTGCACTCTCTGAAACCGAGCTGAATACTTGAATGTTTTGTTGAATATTTAATTGGTTGGTGATAGGAGATACCCTGAATGCTTTAACAAAGTAATTAAGTTGCATTTTCTGTTGTGCACATTGTGTGCAGTCATGGTGTTAATTAGGTCAGTATTACACCCTCAAATATTATTTTAATCACTGAATATGCAAATAATTGGCTTTAGTAATGCATTGTGCTTAGTGACAGAGTTCTAAAACTCAATGTAATTGGAATATTTTATTCTCTACCTAATAGGGACCTGATCTTCATTTGGAGTAAACTGCAGCTCAAATCTAACCCATCCAAACAAGTATTTGTGGACCACTGCTACCAGCTTCTAAGAATTGCTACAAATGTCAGAGTAATTTTCCCTTTCATGAAAGTCATTAAGGATGAAGTAAGTTGTGTTTGTTTTCACCTCATCCACCATTCTTTTGGTAACCAGTTAAAGTCAAAAGAAATGATGTTTATATTGTGTAATGACTACTTTTGGTGGAAAGTTAAAAAAGAGGGGTTAGGGAAGGACACAATATTATCTTTAAAATTTTGTCAGGTTCCAGAATGGGCTTCAATATTATGATTGCTTGTGTGGTTTTAAGGTTTATTTTTTTAAACTGAATTCTGAATTTTTCTGTTTCTGCAGCAAGTTTGAGGAATAAGTCCATGGAATAAATGTGAATGATTTATTGGTTGGGTTTTTTTTTTCAGCCTGACCTCTTAAGAAAATAGGATCTGTGTAATTGTGTGTACCCTTCATCCATGTTAAATTCTGAATCTTTTTACCAATTCTAATCAAATCTGGAAAAATTTGCTTAATATAACATAAAGGAAAAGGTAGAATAATAGAGGAGAAGACATTATTTTGCTTCAGAAGATTGTGCTGTATTTCATGCTTCAGATCTCAGTCTTGTTCTGCCCCATCTACAAAAGATGTCACGTGCAGTGCTTTGCACACAGGCCTGAGAGTTGTTTCCCAACAAATGTTGTTGTTTATCATTGACCTGGCTTAACAGAGCTCCTTCATATTTTATGCCCTAAATGAATTCTAAATTATTTTGTCAGATCTAAATGCAAAAATTTGTTGCTGTTCAAGGGTATGTATTCTAAAATACTTGTGGTGATATTAATAATTCTATTTGCGTCTGAATAGTCTTATTTTTTTAATAATCCCCTACTTACAGAGCACTGTGTGCATTTGTTAAAACCCAAATACAGGAGGTATTAATTATTTCTAAATTTCTTGACCTCTTTTGACTTTAATCTGCTGCCTGTTGGGCAGTGTATTTCTGACCATTCCTCTGAGTTCCATGTTCATGAGAGGGCCCCCAGCTTGAAGTGTGGAATAGGAATTCTGCTCACTGGAAGGATGGGTCATCAATTTTGGATAATGAAGCCTTTTAGACTTCTTGGCCATGGGTTGTTCAAAACTGAGCAGTATTACTATGGTTTTTATGTAATTCAAGCTAAAAAAGTTACAACGGCCAAAATATAGAGGAGCTGTCCAATTATAGTGTGAAGCAGCCTAGGCAATGAAGAGACAGGCAGAAGATACTGATAGATCAGATATGATCTCTTGTAGTTCTGGTTTCTATCCCCACATAATTGTCTTTAACTACAGAGCTGCATGGGGCCGAGCTGAAGCTTTGTAGCTGTACAGCTTTCAGTGCAAACCATTTTTGTATCTGTATTTATAACCTTGTTTGAGCAATATTTCAAAACATTCGTGCCCTTGGGTGAAGTTCAGTAGCAGGATGCTTTCCTGCTTTGCAATAGACAAATATAAATATGTGGGATGTTTGGGAATTGTTTATGTAGGCTGTGATTTCCTTCCTGCAGGTTGGTGAAGATGGCCTTCAGATCTGTGTTGAGATATGTGGATGTGCCCTACAACTGGACCTCCGTGAAGATCCCAACATGAAAAGTCTTATTTATAAAGCAATCGCTCATTTTCTGCCAAATGACTTGGAGATCCTCAGAATTTGTGCTCTCTCCATCTTTTTCCTGGAGCGCACCTTGGAATCTTACTACACTGTTGAGCACCTGTACAAATGTGCAGATGAAGAATACAATGAGTGCACTAGTTCTGTTCAGAACCGCGTGCGGTTCGAGCTGCTGCCCATCTTGAAGAAAGGATTGTTTTTTGATCCCGAGTTCTGGAATTTCTTGATGATCAAGCAGAATTGTTTAGCCTTGTTGGGGGATAAAGCCTTGGATGGCTTGAGTGAAAGTACACTGGAAAACTCTCCTGCAAACACAGAGAAAACAGCAGAATACAGGGCGCTGGGTGAGGAACGTGGCTGTTTAACAGATGTCAGCAATGGGGAGCTTGACCCTGGAAGCTGCTCTGGAGCCCGCTCCAAAGGGAATGCCAGAAAGAACCACCAAGCTCTTGAGGCATCCAAAACCTTGGATCAGACTGAACCAAGGCACCGCTGTGTGATCTGCAACAAGGAGTTCCTTGGGGATCACATAGTGAAACATGCACAAGCTCACCAAAAAAAGGGCAGTTTCTCCTGTGTGCTTTGCACCAGGAAGTTCAGGCAGAAAGGACTCATGCTGAAGCACTTAAGGAATCACGTCAGGAAGATAGAAAGGCAACATCTTGCTGCAGCTCTTGAGGCTGGTCAGGAGGCTCCTGCTCTTCATGAAGTGCAATGTTCTGGTGTTTCTGTGTCTATTGAAAATGGGAATTCTGAGGGTTCCAAAGATACTGAACCAGAGGCTACAGTAGCTACAGTAGCTCCGAGTTCTGATCAGGTCCAAGAGGAGGCTGAGAATGCAGAACAGGTTTTTGAGGCAGTGGAAAACCATCTAAGTGACCAGGATGATGCTACTGAAAACAGTAGTGACAGCTGTTTTACTAATGTTCGCGATGCTTTGAGTACAGAGAGTTTGCCTGAGGATGATGAGAGCTCCAGTAAAGAGTCACCCATTCTGCATAAAGTGAATGGAGTGTTTTGCCCTCAAAAAGATATTGATGCTTTGGATGAGGAAGGAACCTTTAAGTGCCCTGCTAATGGTTGTGCTAGAGTGTTTAAAAAAATAAGATTCCTCAATAAACATGCCAGAAAAACTCACCCAACTGATCTGAAGGTGCAGCAGCATATAATGAAATGGAATAAAGGAAAATGCCGCTTCTGCCAGAGGAAATTCGCTGATTCCCAACATTTTATAGACCACCTGAAGAGACATGTGTATCCAAATGTTTACTTTTGTTTACACTTTAATTGTAATCAGAGATTTAAGCTGTCGACTGAGCTTGCAGAACATACAAAAAGTCACGGTGTGTTTAAAGCTCAGTGCAATTTCTCAAACTGCTGTGAGCTATTTGAGGAGCTCCCTTTGCTGTATGAACATGAGGCTCAGCATTATTTAAATAAAACCCCAGAATGTTCAGAAGATGCAAGTGAAAAAGATTCTTCAGATGATCCTTCAGAACTTTGTAGTTACCAAGATGATGATGAATCCATTAATGAAAAAGAAACTGTAGATTTACCAATTCCAACCTGGAAGTCAAGGAAGGATTCTGCAGAACCAAAGACATATATTCAAAGTGTGGAGAAGAAAGCAAATAATGTAATTCACAATGGAAATGAAAGCTCATCGGAGGGTAGTGCTCCAGTTTTAAGTTTGATAGACCAAAAGACGCCTGTGTTACAGCCAAATCCTGAAAACTGTAATGTTGTTAGTGACCAACTGGTCAATGGGCACAGTGACCCAGATCAGACATCATCCAAGGCAGCCCAGATACCTTTGGACAGAGTAGCAGATGAAACAAGGACAGAAAATGGGTCAGTGTTACCAGTTTTACAGAATTGTCACGATGCACCACAAAGTAATGCTCCTGCGGCCTCACAAGTACCTTCTAAACCAAATCAGACAACAGAGACTACTTCATATGGTGTCATCTTAACAAAACCCTATGTCAGACCATTGCCTCCCAGTTACCTTGATGAACGTTACATTAGCATGCCAAAACGGAGAAAAATTTTGGCTGATGAGGTAGATGCTTACTCTGAACAAGACAAAATTTGTAGCAAATCAACAGAAAGATTTAGATGTGGCAACTGCTTGACCATCTACTGTAATTCAGAAGCACTTGAGGCTCACCTTGCACAAAAGAAGTGTCAGACGCTCTTTGGATTCGATTCAGATGATGAAAGTAAGTCCTGCAGTCCTTCCATGCTGGTTTCTTTGGCAGTCAATAGCAATCAGAAAATGGTCTTTGAAAACAGGAGTAGATAAGACACACGCTAACCAAATCACAGTGCTCTGCTAAATTGGAAGTTGAAATTGGACATGCTGTTCAGAATAAGAAAGAGGTAGTGAGAATTTGTAGGCAAACTAGTGGAAAGGACTTCTGATAAAACAGAATGGGGTAATTCAATCAATCTGTCTTTCCTTGCATGTTCAAAACGAAATATGTTGAAAAACATAAGCAGTGTTTTAGATTAAGGAATGATTTACATTCTGATCTTTTGTCTTTTACAGGTGCCTGATTCAATGTTGTGGAAAAGTATCAGATGAGGAGTGGTGTAAGGAAACACTACATGAAGCAGCATCAGTTTGTTTCCCAGTTGGCCTTAATCATGAAGCAGTCTCAAATTCCTATAGAAAAACATGACCTTGATAAAGACAAAGCACATTTTCTAGACAAAACTCACAAAGGAGTAATAGGAGCTCTGCAGGTCTTGAGTCCAGAAAAGTTGCTACAAAACCCCCAAAGTACCAGTTATCCAAAAAAGCCATGTTCATTCCAAATGTGTGATTGAAGCTTAATGGCACAGCTTTTCTAGCATGAAGGTTGAAGGACAATGAGGCATAGAGGTGAGCAGGCAGAGGAAGCCCAGGTGTTCATTACCTTGTGGAAATCCAACCAGCCAGTTCTGAAAGCTGCTTTAGTTTGTGTGGTTAATGGGTATCTGTCCACACAGCTGAGAAGGAATCATTCAAGGAGGTGTTACATTCTTACCTTGTGGATAAATGCATAAAAAACCCTGCATTCTTTTTTTTTTTTTTAAAGTCTGAGTGTGTGAGTCCATTGTCTGCTCAAAAGCATGGAGCTTGTTTCATAAACTTCTACTCAGAATCCAAAGAGGAATGTGGAAGGAAATCTTGAGCTAGATGGGATGCTGGAATAGCCAAAAACTTGAAGTACAGAACAAGCAGGAAAAAGTGAGTTGATATGCTATTTTGTGAGACTTGCACACAGTGGAAATCAGATGCGTGCAGGAGAAGCCCTTTGCAAGGCTGAGGTAAAAGTTACTCCTGTAAAACATCTGCTGTAGGTGTGGGAAGACCAGCACAAGTGATAGATTGTGTGGATATTAACAGCAGCTGATGGAAGCAAATCTGGAATGTTGGGAGGGCTAAGCTTGCAGAGTTAAACTAATATTCTGCAAGCACAGAGGTCCCTCAGCTGTTGGTAGGACAGACAAGAGCTTGAGAAGGCAAACAGAAGCAGAGCACATCAGGTTGGGGTGAACAAAAAGGTCAGGAAGAACCTGTTTCACATCTGTTATGTTACTTAATGGTGGTGGGCCACAGCTCAGTACTGTCACTAAATATTCATTGTCTAGAAGGGAGAAAACAGGGATCCTCTCAATCCTGAAGACACATTACAATCCTATTTAGTAGCATCCCTTGAAAGGAGAGCCTTTCCCAGAGGCTGAAGGAGTTACTTAAATGTTAAGCACTTTATTCACAATACACTGTTCATAGAAACAATCACAATGTGAAGACAGGAAATAGGAGTTCTTCAATTCTATATAGAAAACTGAAATACAGAAGATTTTTGAAACCAAAAAGATGCCGTTGTAGTTTTTGGTCTTCCTACCCTAAGGCAGAAGTGTGGCAAACATGCACATTGTCCAATTACTGTGCTAATTTATCCTCTAATTTATCTCATGCTGTCTTGCCACATAATATTTTTTTATTTGAGATCCTCTTCTATGAAAATTGTAGTGAGATTGCAGGCAGGGGAGGCACAGGGGTGAAAACTGATGTTCAGAGTCATTCCAGAAATGTAGGACAGCACAGAGCAACTGTTCCTGCTCAGCTGTCATTGAAGAGTTCGTCACAGTGTGTGCAGGGCTGAAATCAACAGGTGGGTGGAAATTAATGAGTAAAAAATCAGGGGGTGCATAAAACCCCAGTTCATTGTAGCAATGGCTCACTCTTGCAAACCCAAGGGTTCCTCTGTAAGATTGGCTGTGAAGGAGTTCTGGAACATAAACTCAGTAGTTCAGTAATGCCTCTGCTAATAAGCCTCTGTGGAGTAAACAGATATTTACATTAATTCTGCTTTCTTTCCCCTTCCTGCAAGGTAAAAAGAATGCAAATTCAAAATCATGCTCTTGAGTTCTAGAAGAGTTTTGCCTTAACTTTGAGTTGGATTAACATAAAAGGTTATAAAATTATGATCACAGGTATGTGTGCATTACATGAATCCCAGTTATGGCCCACTTCCAGAGATTTGTATGATGTTTGAGGCACCAAAGAATTTTTTTTTTGCAGTTGCAAAAAACCTGATTTAAATGCATCATTCATTATATATACATATATTCACACTATATATATATTTACATGTATAAATACATTAAAAGTTTTAAACATAAATGGGGTCCTTTATCAGACAAACGCACTTTCACATTTTTTACTTTCAAGATACCAACTAATTTTTAAGGACCCGGGTACTGTGTTGAATGTTCCCAGGCTCTCCCTTCTTTGCTTGACATTGCTTAAATATATCTGGGGGAAAAAAAGGTTCATTTTAAAGTATTACAGTTCTGAAAAATCTAAAAAGTGAGTCAACAAAGATACAACAAAGATGTTTGCGTCACATCTTTTTAATGTACCTTTTAATCTTTGGTGCTTTTTTGCCTTTTCCCTGGAGTTCCATATGTTTGAAGATGCTTTAAAAACATGATTGAGACTTGTATTATCTTTGATTTAAGTGTGTAGATCTGCATCTGTGCAGATGCATCTGTGCATAACAGACCAAGCTTCAAATGTGACCATAATTTTTTGTACCTGCATTAAAGTAATTTTTGTTCCAAGATGCTTTTCTGGGACACCACCATTTGTTTCTCTCATGTATTCAGTGTGTACACTCTGGAGAATAGGAAAATATGAATTTTTACGTAGATGAAGATGAGCATCACCTAACAATTATCAGGAATCTGTTAAATTGACTTAAAGTAGCAAGTGGGTGGTAATGTTTTAAAATAATTATTTCCACTTCAAAAGACATTGCATTTTCTTTAAGCTACTCTCTGATACCTGTTGGAATTCTCAGATAGTTGCAGTATTAAGCAACTTTAATCAGAAGCAAAAAGATACTTGGATCATGTGTGGAATAATTCTAATCATGTGTGGAATAATTCTCCATGCTTTTAAAGGATTCTTTTGAGTATTACCCCATACTAAGCCTGCAACTTCTAAGGCTGAAAACGGGTTATAAGTCTTGAAAGTTGGAGGTTTTTCAGTTGATTTTTTTCCCCAGGCATTAAGCATTGTGTGATATAATTGGAAATCCTTGAAGATGTATCACTTTGATTCAATAAATCCTGAGGTACATGTGTAATGTAAGCCTCCAGCTACCCTAAAGCTGCCTGAAGTTGTCCGTGAGTCTTGTTGGATCAAAGTTGGTGCAATTCAGTGCTCATAATTGTATTTAATAACATTCCTCCAGTTGGATTTGGACTTTCCTTTTAAGAGTGTCTCCTCTAACCCCATCATGTTTCCCTGTAAAGGTCATGTAATTTCTAATCTCAAAAAGCTGCCGCTTGGTGTAGGCACCTTTTCACAAAAAAAAAAAGAGTACTGAAAGTAGGTTGCAAGTGGTCATATCTGTGGGACAAGGTCACTGGTACTTTGGTTATTTAGCCATATTCATAAAAATTATATGAATTGTATAGTTTGGATAATTTATAACATTAAACTTTGTGATTTTAATATCACATGGAAGGTTCAGCTGTACTCATTTCTTTTATTGTTTAACACCAGTGCTATGGACAAAAGACCCAAAGGGGGTGGTAGTGTTACTATTTTCTTAATTTATTTGGTACTGTATAACACCTTTCTGATTAAATGCAGTGTATGCATTTTGGGACTCTTAATTTGTAAAAGCTGTTACAGGTTCAGCAAGAAAGGAAATTTGTGCTTCCTTGTTGAATGTTAAATTATTTTACTTTGCATTTTATATAAGAGTACAAATTAAAACTGAGCCATCAAACTGCAATAAATCTACAGTAGTGTTTCATTTTAAAGACCTTTTGTACTGTACATAGATTTGTTCAATAAAACATTGTCTTTGTTGTTGATAGAAACTGATCTTGTCTTTTGGAGAATCACTCTGGAAGTGCTGCTGTGATCTTCAGAGCTACTGTGTTATGTTTGGTACATGACGGTTCCGTGGCACATGTGTGAAGATGCCAGGTCTTGATGCTCCATGTGTGTGGATATTTGAACAGACCAAGCTTCAAAATGGGGGCAGCTGTTAATTCCTAGGGCTCAAAATCCAAATTTGGGGCCACAGACAGGTCTGGGTGCAGCTGTTTTCAGATACCTCTGCTTCTGGTTGGTTGTTGGGTTCAGACAGACAGTGTAGCTGCTTTTTTCTTTTGCTTCAGAAAGTTCAATACTGCCACCTGAAATTACTGATAATTTAGATTTATTATTCACAGCCCTGTAAATTCCTGGGTGTTTTTGACTGTCTTCTAGAAAATTTTGGGTGGTGACTTTTCTGTGCGTGTGTAACTTCAAACTTACCTTTGTTTTCTGCTGTGGATAATTCTGACAAGGTCCTTGCCCTGAGGAAGTTAAGTGTGGGTATAAGGGTAAGGGGCCTCAGTACATTTTGCCAGCAAAAACTATTTATCAAAATGGCAATGTGTACATAAGCCATTTAATAAATTAATTGTTAGATGTATTAACACCAAATATAAACTTCTTTGCCCCTCCTCAGGTGGACAGGAGACAGAAAATACAACAAAAGCCCCTGTAGTAACTCCTTGAATTACAACAGCAATTTATTGTTATAAGAATACTGTTCACCTTTTGGTTTATATAGGCTAATAATTTTCCTGTTTCCTCCCCTTTGGGAATGCCAGTTCCTGCTCAATGCTCAAGTCAATTAAAAGTTTGAATAAAAACTCTAAAGGGAATTCTGAGTTATGAGAAAAAGAGAAAAAAATGAAACCTACTTGTGAGATTATCCCCTTTCCACCCCCATCACTTCCAAAGGGGAAGGACTTACAAAGTAAAATAATATATAAATATATTATAAATAATTATAAATAATCCTGCTGAAAGGCTGGTCTTGGTTTAGAACAGGAAAGGGGTTGTGGGGAGACATCAGTCCTGAATATTGAAAAGTCTCCAATCTCTCTGATGCCAGTGCATTTTTCCTCTCTAAGGATTAATGGGAATGTGACTATTCTGAGGCAACCTCTCCCTGCCTTCCCCTCCCACCCCCTGATTTCTTACTGAAAACACAGCAAACACCTCAATCTAATTTTTAAAATGGCATCTTGATGGTTGTTTTTTTTTTCCCTGAGTTCCAGAAGAATTGGATAGGTATTACTCCTTGAAGGCTGCAAATCTAAATAAAGGTTTATTGAAACATAAGCAAAATGAAGCAAAGGTAATTTATATTTCTCAGATGCATTGTCTAATTTGTAGTTTGCAGGATTGATACTAATCAAGAATATTAAATCATTGTGCACGTGAGGGGAAGTTTGGCACAGCAGACAATAAGCATTATTATGTTAAAGCTTTCCAGATGCTTCCAGACTGAATTTTTATACGAATGTTGAACTTAAAATTCATGGGCAAATTTTGTTCAGCTGTTTCTGGCTCATATGGAATTCATTGCTGCAGCTCAAGAGAACAGCTCGTGCTCAGCTGAATGTGTGTTGGTTCTCCTTCTGATCAGCCTGGCACATCTGCATGGACATTTTTTACATCTCAAAGAGGAAACAATCATCTAAAATACAGGGATAAGGAATGTGTCCTCTGTTCTCATCAGTGTTCTGTTGCAGGATTACCAGATCTTGAGGGCAGGCATTCCTTACGACAGCTCTGAACAGAGCCCACCATAATGATAAGTTCAGTTGATTGTGCAAAAGCATCATCAGTAATTTGAACGTGGTTCTTTTGTGTGTCTTTACAGGATCTGGATGTTCCTGGGTTTGAAATCACAGGCAGCTATAGCACAAAAGTGTGGTCTCCTTACACATCCCTCTTAAGGCATGGGGTGGAAGAGAGTGTTGGCTTTTTCTGCCACAGAGAGGTCAAGCACTCTTTGCACCTTTATTTTTCTCAGCATGTAGCTTATGATGCTTAGCTCAGCAGAAGCTTCTGCTGTCTTCTCTTCCCTTTTTTGTCCATCTTTCCTCTTTTCTTTTTATGAAGTGTCCATCACTGGTTGCTCTGCCCCTGACACAGAAAATAGTGCCAAGGGAAAGAGCAACACAATGTTGAGAGCTTGCATTTAGTAAAAAAAGCATCTTTAGCTTATAGGACTTTGTTTCCTTAAACAGGTGCTGTGCTGTTGGATTTCCCAGTCCTGGGGACATGCATCACTTGGGCACATGCAGTTCTTGCCTCAGGCACAAGTGGATGACTCTGGCTTGGTCCAGATGAGGTGACCAGTGGTAGGAATCATAGAATGACATCAGAGAATACCCTGATCTGGATGGGACCCCCAAGGATCACCGAGTCCAACTCCTGGCCCTGCACAGGACCCCGAGAGTCACACCCTGTGCCAAGAGCATTCATTGTCAAGACGCTGCTTGAACTCTCCCAGGCTGGTGCTGGGGAGGAGAACCTTTTTCTCATATCTAGCCTAAACCTGCCCTGACACTTCAGGTCATTCCTGCAGGTCCTGGCACTGTCACCACAGAGAGATCAGTGTCTGTCCCTCCTCTTCCCCTCAGGAGGATGTTGTAACTGCACTGAGGCCTCCTCTTGTCCAGCTGAAGAGACCAAGCCCTCCTCCTACGGCTTCTCCTCAAGTTCCTTCCCCGTCTTTATTGCCCTCCCTTGGACACTCTTTAATGGCTTTATAACCTTCTTATAGAATGGTGCCCAGAGGTGCCCCACGACTGGAGGTGAGGCTGCGCCAGCCCAGAGCAGAGCGTGACAATCCCCTGGCTGTCCCGGCTGGCCATGCTGTCCCTGACATCCCCAGGACAATCCCGTGCTGTCCCTGATGTCCCCAGGACAATCCCCTGGCTGTCCTGGCTGGCCATGCTGTCCCTGATGTTCTCAGAACAATCCCCTGGCTGGCCATGCTGTCCCGGATGTCCCCAGGACAGGGATGTCCCCTCTGGCTCCAGGGCCGGCTCCCATCCGCTGGCCATGGACCAGTAGCCACGCATCCCTTTCCATGCTGCTGCTCTCCAGCGTATCCCCAGAGCTGAGCGCGGCTTCAGGGCGGGCTGGAAGGGAAAGGTACACTCAGTTATAAACTCTCCATATATATATAACAATCTATACATTTATAGATTGTGTAACACACAATCTGTACATTTAAGCCCGCCTCCCTGCCGCTTTTTGCTCCTCCCGCGGCCGTTTCTCCGTGCGGAACCTCGGTGCCGGCCGCTCTTTCCAGCCGGCGCCCGGCGCTGCACGGGCTGCACAGCCATGGCGGGCCCAGGGCTGAGCGAGCGGGAGCGGGCGGGCTGCCGGGACCTGCTGGAGCTCCTGCACACCGACGAGCTGCTGGCGCTCACCGACACCGTCACCAACCGCCTGGTGCACCCGGAGAGCCGCCAAGGTGCGCGGGCAGCGCCGGCGCCGCCGGTCCGGGGCCTGCCGAGCGGGGCCGGGCCCTGTGTTCTCTTCCCCGGGCCCGGCGGCTGCGGCTGCCCCGGGGGGCCGGGGCTGGCAGGGCTCAGGGTCGCTGCCAGGAGCCTTCTCCTACACAGCCCAGCAGCTCCGGGGGTTGGTGCTCGGAGCTTGGGGTTGTTCAGGCCGAGGAAGTTGCGCTGGGGACGGGCTCGTAGCAAACCTTCAGCTCGGCACGCATCTCTTCCCTCTCTGACCCCTGCAGTGAGCTGCGAGTACGGCTGTGCCCTTAGTGGTTAAAAGTATTGAAAGCTCAAGAGTCTCTCGCTGTTGGCGTCAGTTACATTTGCTTTCAGGTTTTGAAAGGTTAAAATACGAATCTACGTTGAACTTACTTTTTTTCTGCAGGACACTTCCAGTTGTGACCATCCTCCATCACTTTGTTGAGATTTGTTTCATAAGAATTCATTTTTTGTGTGAGTTACCTGAGGCCGCTAGGCCACAAACCCAGTGGCCTCAGGTATATATATGTATATACTCATATATATATTCACCTTATGAGTATATTTATATATATATATACTCATCCTAAAGCCTTGAGTATGTTTCATGTGATGTAACTAAAACCTGTAAGATTTGCCCAACACATTTCTTTAAAAGGTCTTTTGCCTGTAGTTTTTTTTTTTCCTTACCTTTCTTTTCCTACTTTTTGCAGTGGTTGTAAGTTAAATTAAAAGATTTTTGTGTTTTACTTTAGCTATTTCTTTCTGGTTAGATTTAGGGTTTTTGTAGGTCCCCTGTTAAGTGCTAGCCTCAGTTCAGGTGGGAACTGTCTGCTGCAACTGCTTTAAAAGTGAATTTAAGTTTGTCATGTTTCCTCGTTCTGCCACAGAGCCTTGTAGCTGAATTTTGTTTATTGTTGCCATTCAATGCACTGTTGTTGTGGTAGGATGCATTTTCTTATGAATGTGGGAGTTGTAATCACAGTAGTGTGGAAATAAAACAGATTTAGTTCCATTTCAAGCAGGCTTCAGGAAGGAGGAAGGAGGTGGAACCTCACTTTCTCAAGCTACTGTGCATTGCTGAAACACTTCACTGGGATTCTTGTCCAAGAAGCATATTTGCAAACCTTTGGGTGTATTCTGTGTCTGATATGGTGAGGCCAGATTTCAGTTTACAGACAAACTTTCAATCTCTTCACGTCCTGCCACCTTGTCTTGTACTGTGTTTGGAGGTCAGGAGTTTAAGAAATGGCTTAGATCTGGGGTTTTATTGTGAAAGAAAGTAACTCCAATTTCTTGCTTTGCAGAGGCCATTCATGCCATTCTGCTGTACAGCCAAAACGTGGAAGAACTTCTGAGGCGCAGGAAAGTCTGCAGAGAAATCATCTTCAAGTATTTGGCAGCACAGGGAGTCACAGTGCCTCCCTCCTCGGAGAAGCACGTCCTGATTGAGCGTGTGAGGCAGCTCTGGAGCGGGCAGCTCACAGCTCGAGCCCCGGAGCCAGGGCACAGGAAACCTCCTGCCCAGGTGAGTGCTGCTGCTGCTGCTGGAAATCCTCAGGCTGCTCAGCGCTGCCTCCACAGGATGACCAGTGCAAATGTGGCTCTGCACCTCTAGGAAGGTCCCAAATCTTTTAAACTCTTGGTCGATTAGTTGGGTTGGTTTGGTTGGTTTTTAAATTACAACATCTGAAGGTGTCTGCTCTGTTTTCTGCAGTATTTGAACTCTAATGTGCAGGGTTTTCTCCATGCTTTGAATTTTTAAATTCAAAAAAAGCTAAAATAGAAGATACTCACAGATAGTTTTGTAGCTTCAGGGACAGCTGAAAATAGTATGAATGGCACAGAAGTCCTGCAGAGGCCCTTGTGATTTTAGTGGGTTTATATATTGATAAAATGTGCAGTTTCCAGCGGTGACATGTCAGTGCCATTTATTTTCCCTTTTTTCCGAACAACTGAACTCATCATCCTGGTGGGCTCTGTTCAGAGCTGTCGTAAGGAATGCCTGCCCTCAAGATCTGGTAATCCTGCAACAGAACACTGATGAGAACAGAGGACACATTCCTTATCCCTGTATTTTAGATGATTGTTTCCTCTTTGAGATGTAAAAAATGTCCATGCAGATGTGCCAGGCTGATCAGAAGGAGAACCAACACACATTCAGCTGAGCACGAGCTGTTCTCTTGAGCTGCAGCAATGAATTCCATATGAGCCAGAAACAGCTGAACAAGATTTGCCCATGAATTTGTAACACTTAATGCAGTGTAAGGAAATGTGTTTTGGCAATAATAGGTTATTTTAGAGCTAAAATCTTTGCCATTTAGCAAATCCTCGTGGTGTAATGAACTTGAAGGAGTTTTTTTGTGGTTCTAATTGTCCCCCTTGCTGTAGTTCAGAGCCCTCATGGGCAGCAGCCCCATCTCCTGGGCTGTGAGAGCTCTGTCCCTATTGAGAACCTGTTGCACTGAGCTTTCACTCAGGGATTAACTGATGGCAGATAGTATTTAGCTGAGAATTGTTTTCAAAACAATTTTCTGTGTGCATAATTCGACAAAAGAAAAAATGTTTCTCTTAGCAAAGTTGTGTGGTTGATGGTACATAAAACATTCATATATTTAAAATGCCTTCAGTTGATTTATATTTATCACATGCATCTTTCTTTGCATTTGTTTTCTCTTCATTCTCATCTCTTCTTTCTTCACCACTTTGAAGAAATGGGAAACCTGAACCTATGTAACAGAATTGGAAATTAATTTCAACTTGTGGTGAAGCAAATACAGCATTTCTATACAGAATTCTCCAGACTTTTCAAGCTTGATTGCTTAATGCTTATAAAACAATTTAATACTTACCAGACTTTGGTGTTAGCAAACTTGATATTTGATTTACTTCTAAAAAAAGTCTTGCTGTCAAGTCACAAATACTGAGAAGTCCTACAAAGTAACTGTACATTTAGTTCCAAAAAATGTCACTTTATATCCTTCCCGTGCCCTTTTTTCAGTAGAACCAGGATTTTCCTCTTTGTTTTTAAAGAGCCCAAGACACTGAAGCACTTTCTAGGTGTCATTCAAAGAACCTGTCCTGGTTCTCTACATTGGATCATGTTAGTAAAAATAAATGAGATTTTACTTTGGTGTTTCTCTTCAGGCACTCTGGCTCAGAACACTTAAAAGGTTTAATATGAGTATGTGCATGATTTCATGTTTCAAGTGATAATCTTGCTGAACAGTTCTAAGAAAATAATTTGCTTGACTGCAGAGTCATGGAAATGGACAGAAGTCGCCACAAGATGACATTGGTGGTCTAGGAGGAGAATTCTGCCAGTGGTACTTTGAGCTCCTGAACTCTCAGCACCCTTTGGGAGTAAAATCTGAAGCGACATGGGGACCACAGCATTTTTGGGAGGATGCCAAACTGAAGTTCTGTTACAACACTTTGGAAAAAAATGTGGAACAATATGTGGGTGCAGACATGGTGAGCCTGCGCCTGCTGTCCTTGGTTAAAGAAGAATGTCTCCTCTTCAACCCAAATTTGCATTCCAGTGGCCTGAAATGTGCCATGTCCCCTCATGGATTGGTGCTGGTGGCAGTGGCTGGCACAGTGCACAGAGACAACACTTGTTTGGGTGTCTTTGAGCAAATCTTTGGGCTCATCAGCTGCCCCATGAGGAATAACACCTGGAAAATAAAACTGGTGAACCTTAAAATAGTAGGGCAGAACGCTCTGGAGCCTGGGATGCAAATGGAAAAACCCTCCATAAAATATGAGTCAAACCAACTGATAGAGTTCTATGATGGGAATGAACTGACTGTGTTTGAACCCCAGAAATTCTGAGCATTTTGTCACAGCTGGGTGAGGGGCTGGGTTGTTGCTGCCATGCAGTTTCTCTTCTCTGGGTAAGATTTGCTGAGTGGCAAGCTGAGATACAGGGTATTAACA
Organism: Ploceus nigricollis; assembly: GCA_013399945.1. NCBI lineage: Eukaryota > Metazoa > Chordata > Aves > Passeriformes > Ploceidae > Ploceus > Ploceus nigricollis. The sequence continues at coordinate 272,748 of VXBC01007349.1, forward strand.
GAGATGATGCTTGTGGGCACTTTCCAGGAACTAACAAATATTTCATGGGTATTCCTGCAGGTTTTGCACTGTCATTAGAGTGGAGTTTGGTGTTTCATGGTTGGGTTGAAATATGGATTGGCAGCCATGTGTAATGAGGGGTTCACAAACTGCAAATTCTCTTCAGGACACCAGCTGAAACTCTTACCTGAGCTGTAGCAGGAAGTCATTGCATCTGGCTTTTGAAATTTGGGAAGTCTTAAGTGTCTAAATGGACATCTGAGTCCCAGGACAACCCATAGAGAACCCAAAACAAAACACTGTGAATGGAGGCAGCTGCTGTGGGTGTTCTAAACATGCTTTAATGGGACAGTGCAGGGAACTTGGCATTGTTGAAGTCTTTTTTTTAACTTCTTTGCATTGATTGCTTCCTGTCCTTTTACCTTATGGTTCCAATTTTATCATGAATACACACAAATTGTTCTGTGTGTGTCCCCTGGCAAACAAGCTTGCGATGGTTGCCCATTTCTAGCACTGACTATCTTGGATGAAGAACTTGATTTCAAAACTTGCAGCAACACTGTAGGAACCAAATCCTCTCATAGTTATTTTGTATATAATTACAACAGAGTTCTTAATATAATAGTTATGATTTTTGTATGTTTTCTCAAAATAAGTATTTTGTTTACTCTGAGCTGCTTTATTACAGGTACTGAAAGTCCATTTGTTACCACTGGGTGGTTACAATGATAGGTCATGCTAAGGAAAGTATCCAATTACTACTTAATAACTGAAATTATTGCCAGTGTAAAACTTGATTTTTTAAAAATTCTCTTTATTTATAGGGGATTAGAGGTGAAAACGTCTTTTTCTGCATCTTCTTTGGATTGTTTGGGAGTTTTGTTTTAATTTTGTGGCTTCACTATTTAAAGTTCTGAAAACATAAACATTCCCCATAACTTAGCAGAACCAGAAGAACTGTTCCCAGGTTTGTCTTGGTAAAGTATGGCTGGGTGAGAGGAAACAACAAGGTTCAGGTATGCACAGAGCTGGTTTTTGTGAACAGTCTGAATCTTGCTTTCTCCTTAAAGTAATTTCTTCTCTGAGCAAACGTTCAGATACTGTGTTGGGATGTTCTTTCTCAATAAACAGCTGAGTTGTGGCTTCTAATTTTTCTCTTGTCTAGAACAAATAGCCTTACTGAGAGTTCCAAATTCAATTTTCAAAACATTGACACAAGCAGAATTTTTTAAGAGTGAAGCATTGACTGTGTGGCAAATGTGAGAAGATACTTTTAACTTAACCTTGACTTTAGGGGAAAAGTTAGGACTTGTTTAAATGGAGCTGAAATTATTTATGGACTTGTTTAAATGGAGCTGGACAAGTTTCAAAAAAGCTGAAATACTTACAGGAGTGATTTCATCCCTCTTTTTAGATGCTGCTGTTCAGAGCTGAACTGGTTAATTGTTGATTTACCCTTGGAAGCAATGGACGTTTTAGTTGTATTTAGGAGGTTGAAAATATTAAGTAAAATTTCTTCAAAACTGTTATCATCCATTTTCCTCTGTTTCTTATCATGATAAATATTTTCAATAACAGTTTCTTGTGTCTAGAAATGACAAAAATACACTGAAGCTGCAATGTTAAATTTTTGCTTTTTATATCTCTCTCTGGTAAATAATCTGATAAAAAACAAAATTCTGATCTATAGCAAAGCATGTGGAACTTTCTGAATGTTAAGCAGTGGAAATCATGTCCCTCTGTGCTTTTTTTGGATGCTCCCCATGAAATGAAGTTTTTAAGTGTATTCCCCAATTTGTAAAAGGTGTCTAATAGTCTTAATTTGTTTAGACTTTATATTTTTTTAATTCTGCTGATTTTTTCCTGTTATAAATGTCTTTATTATGACAGGAAATCTTTTATGTTCCCTTGTCACAAGGTGCTTCTGCTTCTTTCTGCATTGCTTGCTGTTTTCTTGCAATCCATTATCTGTCTCAGTAGCTTGTTCTTTTTCCCGTAAGAGTTGGGTAGGGGTGAACTCTGCAAGGTGATGAAATTCTGTAAAAGGAGAAATACAGGCCTCCAGTTAAGATATCAACAACCAGAGCATTTTGCTTTTAGCTTTTGCATTGTACTTCAGCTTTCAAAGCATTTTGAAGATGTACTGCAGCTTAAAAGTTTCTTTTTTAAGGGCACAAAGTAGAAATCTGAAGTTAAACGTGGGTGTAACTGCAGGAGTGGTGAGAGTGCTGTGACCATCCCTGCTGCCTGCAGGAAATCCAGGGGCTTGCTGGAATCTCAGACAGGAACGGCCTCTGGGTGACATCTGGTGGCAGATTCATCACTTGCCCAGAGCTGCAGTCCCGAGGAGACTGTGCAGAACAGGCTGCTTTATCCCACTCCTTGCTGGCAACAAAATGCCCTGAAATTGCCAGGTTCCCCCTTGCCTTGATCTAAAGGAAAGCTTGAAGAGAATCCTTCAGCAGAATGAAAACTAAGAAAGATCTTCTCTTTCCGGGATAGACTTAAAGAAATGACAAAAATACAACGTTTATTGGGCTTGTTGCCAGTAGTAGTTGCCCTTACAGAAGCTCTTTAGAGACGTAGGTTAGAACAAAGCAGAGATTTTTGTGCAAGTGGTGTTTGTGCAGAGAGGCATCTGTTGGAAGGAGCAGGGGATGTGTAATTCCTGCACAGCCATCTCTTCTCTGCCCTCTGAGAGCATAAATTGCAAGGGAAATAACACCATGTTGTACATGCTGCCATAAATCACTCGTTTTATAACCAGTAAAAGCCTGAGCTGCTCATCTAGATGAGGTTTGGGTGCCTTGCCAGCATTTTCTCACTTAAGACTATTGAAAGGAAATTGTGATTTTTAATGACTTGACTGTGATTTGATGAAACAGGCTCATCTGTGGTATCTGAGCTTTCTTCCTCCTCAGCTGCTGAAGTCTGTTGTCCCAAATAATGGACAGGAGCAGCTTTCAGGTAAGGAATGAGTGAATAATCTGGGGATCTTCCACCAGGAGAGGTGGCAGCACCTCCTTTGCTGTAAGAACTGTGGGATTGAGTAAAACTTGCAGCTGCCACATCCACATGTTGTTGGACACTTCCAGGGCTGGCGATTCCATTACTTCCCTGAGCAGCCTGTTTCAATGCCTGACCACCCTTGCAGTGAGGAAATTGTTCATAATATCTAGTCTAATCCTCCCCTGGCACAACTTGAGACCATTTCCTCTCTTCCTGTCTTACTCCATGGGAAAAGAGAACCTCACTACACCCTCCTTTAAGGTAGCTGTGGAGTGATAATGTCCTCCTGAGTCACCTTCTGGCTAAACAACCCCAGATCCCTCGTCTGGTCCACATCAGACTTGTGCCCCAGACCCTGTCCCACCTCTGCTCCCTTTTCTGGACACACCTCAGCCCCTCTATGTCTTCCTTCTGTTTCAGGAGCCTGTAAAATCATTGCAAGTGTCCTCTGAAGCAGCCTGGATAACTCCAAATGTGCTGTTTGAATACCATGTTACAATTGCAAAATACCAAACCAAATGTTTTGATCTTTCCTCTTGGCAAATTACAGAACCTCCCAAGCACAAGGAAAAACATGTTTTTGGGTTCTGTATTGACAAGCTCTCACAGCCCTTACTGAAAAGGCTATTTTAGATACCCCTGGTTGTCACTGGGTCATTTGGGTTGTGTGGGTGGGTGTTGCACTCTGCTGTGCCTGGCTCTTTTATCCTAGTGTGAGCTCTTCACAGTGCCCTGAGAGCTTCTGCTGCAGGAAACATTTCAGTGCCAGTCAGGAGGCTGCTGTTGAGGAAAACGCTGTGTTTGCTGCCACACCCACAATCACTGTGGTCTGATTCACATTACAGAGCATTCACCCTTGAGTTCCCTTGGGACAGAATGGAGCAGGGAGATCCTGCATCCCTGTGGCCAGGGTACCCTGCTCTCTGTGAGGCACTCAGGCTGCAGGACCACCCTGGAGCTGGCTGGCAGCAAACCCCCAACACATTTAGAGATGCTGTGCTGGCAGCGTCTCAGCAACAGCTGTTTCATGCTCCTGTTGCACAGCACTGTTTGCTAATGTAAACACTGCTTAAGGGTGATGAAAATGGTTATATGGCCTCCTTAGGATGAAATTAAATTAGTTTTCATCCTAATGCTTTCTTAAAATGTGTATATATATATGTACATACATATTTTTAACAAGTCTTTCACTCACTTTCTAGCATTTCCCTTGCAGGATTTATATTTCAAATGGAGTAGTTGTCAGCTCCTCTTTAACAGCAATAAGCATAAGACATCATGTCAGTACTTGTTCATCTATTCCTTTTTCTCAGTTCATTAGTGTTATTTATTGCCTGGCTGGATTTTGAGTATTAATGAATTCTCCTCAAAGTTTGCATTTTTTATTGAAATAAATCGATCCGTTTAATATCTCTTCAGTAATTACGTGTTTAGATATATTTGCACGGTGCCCCAGCTCTAACAAGATTAGTGGCAGGAAAATCCCATTCTGCAGATTAGTGTGATTTATTGAGTTGAACTTTAGGATTTTCCTCTGGTGCTTCATTATGAAGGTTTATTACAGAAAACCACTTTGTCTTCAATTACTTGCTGGCTGATGTGCATCTGAAAGGCTCAGATGAGCAGTCATTTTTTTTCTCTGAAATTAGAAACATCATCTTGTGAGACACAAACTCTTTAAATGCTGCCATTAGAAAAACATCTCATGACACTAAAAGGATCTCAGTATTTTCAGTTTACAATTCAATTTTCCATTCTGTCACATCTGTGGCATCCTGACAGTGACCAAACCATGAGCTCCCAGCAATGTCTCCTGCATCTTCCAGGAGGTTGCCAGCCCCTTGCAGCTGCCCCTCTCTTGAAACATGGCTGGGCTGGGGTGCTGTGGGTTCGTTCCCCTGGCTGCCTACAGACTTATTTCTACATTAAAATTTGTGTTGGTGACAGAAACTGCTAAACATCTGAGTGCTACCATGGCACAGATGACTTTGCAGCTCCTGTAATAATCATAAAAGTCTCCTTCCAACTGTCTCCAGCAGCTGCTTTCCCCAGATATAACAGGCAAGGACTCTGCTGGAGGCAGGAGGACATCACACAATTTACTTTGGGCTCAGTGAGGGGTTAACAGCAAGGATAAAGGCTTTCAGAGCAACAGAAGGGCAAATTCTTCCCTAAGTGAGCTGAATTTCAGTGCTGGTTGGTCTCCCATGTTACTGACTCAGACTGGGATTGTGTTGTGGATCTGCCAGGTTTTGTAGGAGCCCAGGAGGGCTGGTTTGTCACTGCCAAGGCAGCTCCTGCTTCAGCCCAGCATGCCACCCCTTTACAGCTGGCTGGGAAGCATGAGCAGTGTCAGTGGTGACAATAAAACCATTGGATCATAAAATGAACATGTTAAAAACATTCTAATTCAAACACTCTTAAGAGTTTTTGCATCTGGGAGAAAACCACCCACAAGAAATTTTGCGCTGCGGGTGCAAACTCTGTGTTAGCCCTAAAGCTTTTACATATGGAACAGAGGGCTTGGATTCCAACCTAAAAAAAGTTGGATGCTTCCAGGCTATAGCTGACAAACTTTGGCAGCAGGCTGACACTGCTAAGCATGATGGATAGGATTTTTTTAAACCCTGCCATGGAAAATGTCTGGCTGTGGGCTCCTTGAGGAGAAGCTGGTGTGTGGATGAGCCCTTCCAGTGGTCCTGTGACACAAGGAGACAGCTCTGCAGCCCTTTGGAGAAGACCACCCACCCTGTCCTCCACAGGACCTGGGAAGAAGTAAAAGTGTCTGCTAATCCTAAATTGTGTTTCTGGGGCTTGTGACTCCACATGTGGGAAGTTGCTGAGCACAAGTGTCCTGCCTCTTGCTTGCATGATGTCAGCTGTGATTTCTCATGTCCCGGGAGCCATAAGCATTCTATAAATGTGTAAGTTTAATTAGTAACTATGCTATGTTTCAATTGCATGGAGGTGGTGCAGTTACCTGGGACAGTTCCTTGTGTCTAATTCACTTGGAGTGCCCTAAATCTGGACTTTTCATCAGAAGATATGTGTTCTTCCTCCCTGCGTGCTTCCCCTGGCCTCCTGCATGCTGGGCAGGGCTGGAGAGAATCAGAGGTTTTATATTTCCATATCTGCTCACAGTAACTAGAGCGTTACAAATTAGGGAATGGGCTTAAAATTAGCTTTACTTCTTTTATCTTTTAGTTTTCACCCATTTCACTTTGAAATTCTGAGCTTCTCACTTCACTTCCAGATTCCTTCTGCTCTCAGTGTCCCCACAAGATAGTAACACATGTTGGAAAATCCCTAACATTTTCAGTGTGCGAAAGGAGAATGGTGCTGCTGGAAGGTTGTTCCCCTTCTCCCAGTCCCAGTGATTGTTTAAACAAAAATTTAAACAAAAAGTTTAATCAAAACACCTTCAATGTCTATTTTTAACCTTGGAAATCCTGGATCTACTGTCTGTAGATAGGCTTTTTGTAGTATTCCAGTTTTTAAACAGAAGTAAAATTGAGCAGAAAAGTATGGCTACAGATCCCAGATCAAAAGTGAACACGGGCTGCTGGACTGGATTTCTGTTTGTAATTATTTTTTTTTGTGATGTAGTTTGATCTCTGCAGGTAAAAGTTGACTGATGAACTGTGTGCTCCTGAATGGTATTCAGGATGTTTTAATTTCAAATTCTTGCATTCTTTGAATGTGTATTTGGCCTGTGTGCTTTCCTGTGTCTTTTCTGTCTTCTTGTCTCTCTCTCTTTCCTCCTCTTATAATTCCCCCTTCTTGGAGCATTTTGAGTAACTTAACATCAAATGAACTTAAAGTTTGCTAAGTTGAATGGGCCAAGTTAATGCTCTGAGAAGTGTTTTATGTAGACTGGATGTTGTGGTAAACCCTTTGCCAAATTCCCTTGATTTTTCTAAAGTGCCAGTAAAGCTGTTTTGACCTCTTGAGAGAATATCTTGTCAGTAGTTTCTCAACTACTGAGTGCACACTAGGAAATAGCCTCAAGGAACAATGCCAGGTTGAATATTGCAAGCTCATTAGGGTCCTTCTTTCCTTCTTTTTTTTTCCTCTTTCCCCCCCCCATTTTAAAGCCTGTTGTGTATCCCAAAACCTGAGGTGAGTAGAAGGGGAGTAAAGTTGTCTCTTGGAGCAGACTTGAAGGAGTCTTGCTGCCTTGCTTGTGGCAAATGTTGCACCTGTATGCATTTTTTCTCCTATTTAATGTACAAAGAGAAGTGTCCCTTTTCCTTCTCAGCTGAAATAACATTTCACATTAATCAAGTCACTTTCTTTTTCTAATTTTGTGCTGTCCCCAAAGAGTTATTCACAAAACTTTGTCTGGGGGCTCTGACAGCACCATTAACTCTCTATTTCCTTGAAGGAAGGATTTGGGATGGAACAAGAAACTGTTCCTATTCCTGAGCAGAAAAAGGGATGTTTTCTGTTTGCACCCAGGGCAGGTTGCTCGTTCAGTGTGTTGGTCACTCTGAATGTCCCGAAGGAAACAAAGTGGCAGAGTAATTGGGAAGGGACAGTGACCCTCCTGAGGGTGAGGGGATGTCCCCTCTGCTCTGAGCAGAGGAAATGCAGGGGCCAGGGAGTTTGGTCTGCTGGTGACAGACACATGAGGAGAACATGCAAGCATATAAAAAACTCCAGCAAGCACTTGGGACCTTGATTTTGAGAAATTAGGGAAAAGAATATTTTCCAGCTCTTCCCTCCCTGTGGCTTTTTTTCATACTTTTGATTTGACATGTGAGCCAAGGTTTGAAATCCATAATGTGTTGGGGGAACGTGGTAGGATTTTTTTTCCTTCTTCTTTTTTTCTTCTTTTTTTCACTTTTTTGAAGCTTTGTTTTATGTCAGGACATTGTACAGTCTGCAGAGACACAACTCAGGCCTGGCATAGTCGTGCTTGTGCCTTTGGCTGGTGTTAGCTCCAGGTGAAGGATGGGAAGGGGATGAACTGTTTGCTGAGGAAACAGATTTTTCAGGCAAAGTCCTGTAGGAAGAGCTGTGAGTTAGGAATGCTGAGCTAAAATGTTTTATTCTATTTTTATTGGTGAAGTCCAACCTGGGAGAGGTGATAGCTTCCAGCAGTGTTAATGTGTAGGAGCAGAGGAGAAATAGTGTTCTTCTCCTCCACCTCGAAGGAAAAATCGGGACAGAGGGAGCACACTGGCCTGTTTTGCTGTGCTCCAACCTCTGTTCATGGGTGTGTAGATGAAAATAAGAAGGTTTTAATTTGTTGTTGAACTGTAGGCACAAACTTGCAACACTGTTCTGTTAAGATGAAAGTGGCTTTTGTTGTGAGGAAAGCTTTTATAAAAACCTCACGTCTGAGAAATGGCACTTGGAAAATCAAACTGCAATCCAATGCAGGCAACTCTATAATGTAGCTATAACTCATTATGAAAAATACAAAATAAATCAATAGGGTCATCAGCTGATACTAAACCATGTCTCAGAACTGGGCAGGTTTCTGTGTTGTATTTGCCGGGTAATACAGGTGACTGAATTCTGGTGTGATCAAAGACCTTGCTCAAAATTTACACTGCAAATTGCTGTACAGCACAGACCCTTCTCAAGTCTGCTTCTTTTGTCAGGAAGTGATGATGGCAACAAAGGATTAAAAAAAATAAAAATAAATTAGTAATTTACTAGGCTTCTTTCTGCTCCTTGACATTATTTTCAATGACATCAGTGGCACTGAATGTGGCTCTTGGGGACATAGTAATGGCAATGCAGAAGCAAAAGCAGCTGCACAGGGAGTTGGTGCTGAGGAATCGAGGCAGTTAGGAAAAGGTGGTGCTAGAGCTGGGTTGAGTCAGATGTGAAAAAATTGCACCCTGAAATGTGATGGTATCAGTGATCATAGGCAGAATCGAGATGGTTTTCTCAAACTGGGCAGCTTCCAAAAGATGGGAAAATATTCAGAGGTAAAAATCAGAATTCCAGCCAGCATTCAGCTACGTATCTATTCAGAGCTGAACTTCACAACAGCTGCACTTATAATGCTCTTTTGCAGAACTAACACTTGAAAGATGTGGAAAATAAAATTCAGGATGAATTTTAAGAACGCAACAGGAATAACCAGCGTGGCAGATGTAGATTTAGGGTATTCTGCACTTTCTGAAGGATTTGTTTTTAATGTGAAGCATGTACCTTCACACTCTGTAACATGTGCTCTGATTCCCTGACAGATTCGTTCTGCACAGTCCCGCTGGAATATTGGCACTCACACCGTCTATAAACAGACAGTCAAGGTTTGTGTCTGTCAGGACTGGACTTCATTTTATTTACTGCGTGGTCTTTGGGGGTGGGAAGAAAGGGAATTAATCAAAAGAAGCATGCAATTCTCCTTTCCTCCTTCCCTTAATTTATTTATTTTTGGAACTTGAAAACTCTCAGAACTCCTCATTATTCCCAGGGTTCATTTTTTATTCTTTTTTCCCAGTAGGAAAGCAGCTGATCTCAGCAGGTGAGGGGCAGGGCAGATGAGCTGTTGGAGACAAAAGGCATTTCCAGAGATCATCACAGAGATAAGGGGTCCTCTGGTGATTACTGGGGCTGATGGGGTGAAGGGGACAGGGTGCAGAGGAACTGGGGGGCTGGGGGAGGAGGGTGGAGGTAGAGGGTGCAGAGCAGGAATAGGCACAGGGAATGGGCTTCCAGGGGTCACAGTGGGGAAATTTGCCTTTCTGCATGGAATGTGTTATCCCTGAGCACTGTGCAGGGTATTTGTGGGATTGCCTCCTGTCTGGCAGATTTAATGCCAGTGGAAACTCCCCTGTGTGTGGTGTACTAGTGGGGTTTCCATGTGGGATACTCTGTGTGCTCCAGCCTGTCAGTAGGGAAAAACCCTACAAGCAGGAGGACCTTAGTGTGAAGTGGTAGTGTTGGAAATGATACTGAGTTGAAAATATTTTTATATCACTTTAGACAGGGGTTTTGTTCGCCTTTGCCCCAGGGGAAGGGAATTTTAAGTTTCTTTTCAAAGGACTGTTTCAGCACTCAAGGCCTTATGTCTCAACAGACTGGGAGTAGCACAGAAAGTACACAAAGGATAACAACCATCAACGACCATCAGCTCCAAACAACACCCCTGGCACGGTCAGAGAAACCTGGTCCGAAAAAACTTGATAAGAGAATCAGGGAATGAGAACCTAATTAACATCAAAGGCGAAGAGATTGATAACCAACAGGAAACCAAATACTGAGAACTGTGTAACTCGGGACCAATGAATGCTGAATTCTATGGGTTTTGACTCTATAAGTATGTGAAAAATCTGGTAAAATTGATGTGTGATGGAATGATTTCCTCTGCACAGCCCGGGCCCTGTGTGGATGAAATGATTTCTGTTGCACATCCTGGCCAGAACAGCATCCTGGCCAGCGTAAAGTAATGCTTGGATTCTCCAACACTAAAAATGTTGTTGGAGAGTTTTTGTTTTTCCTGCAGTTATGGAGACAGTAGGGAGACAGCTCAAAATTACACATATTACAGACAACTGAGAAACTCCTTCAGGGCCAGTGCACTGCCACATATAGTTCATGACCACCAGCACAGAACAGTGACACACATTCACTTCGAGGACAGGAAGAGTAACAGCCCGCAGAACGCTTGTGTCAATCATTTCTTTTCCAGGCAGGACTCTCTAGAGGAGAGTCTTCTAGTTCAACTGAAGTAAAACAAGCAGGATTACAAAACTTGGCAGCGTTAAAGCTGGGAAGAAACTTCAGCGGGAATGAGAAAGCGAGGAGTGCCTCGGAGAGAGCAGGATGGAGAAGGGAGTGGTGCCCTCCGCTCGGGGTGATGCTCAGCCGGGATTTAGTGACCTGAGCCATAAAACCTGAGCCATGAACGTGGCGGGGAGGGCTCGGGAGGAGCGGGCAGAGCCCGCAGCCCCGCTCCATCCGCAGTGCGCACAGCGGCCGCGTTGCGGAGCTCTTGCCCCACGGTCGCGGCGCGGCCGCTGCGCTCCCGTCCCGCGGCCGCCTCGCTCCGCACGGGAAAAAGGCAGGAAAGGCAGGAAAGAGAGCCCGGCCGTGCCACGGCAAGAGGGGACGAGCTCCGCAGGCAAGTGCCACTGGATCAAGCGGACACTGTGCTCTCCTCCGCCCGCACGGAGGGATGCCGGGGCAGCATCCCGTGCGCTCTGTGCGCATCTTCCGTGCGGTGCCAGCCCCTGGCCCGCCCAGGTGGCACCTGTGTGCCCTGTCCCCGGGGCTCTGCAGCTGCGCCGGGCTGGTTTAGCATCGCGGAGCTGCGGGAGCCGGGCGGCTGCAGCAGTCAGATTTACTGACTAAACCCACACCGTTTTGGCCCAGATCTGGGGGCAAACTCTTGGATGGGATTTCCCTGGGGTACAGCCGTCGTTCCTTGAGCAGCCGGTGTCGGGCACGCTGAGGAGGCGGCAGGAAAGCTGATGGTGGCATGCCGTGATGAAAGCCAGCAGAGGAGTTTTGATGCTGAGGTGACTGGGAAGGGCTTGGCGTCGCCAGGAAAGCTGCGGCGTGAAGACATTCCCGACACCAGTGCCCGCTTCCCCTCCTGAGGGACGCTGTGGGCAAGAGCAAATCCAGCTTGTGCCTGGAGTAGGAAGAGCAGCAGTACCAATATGGGTAATTTCATTCTCGCTGAAACCCTGGCTCTACAAAACTTCATTCTTTGGCAGTGCTCGCTCCGTGCAAGGGTGTTTGCAGCTCAACAAGTCTTGCTCGGGTCTGCAATAACTTGTGATGCAGGGAGGGCACCCTAATCTTCATCTGAAAAATTGAAACAAAACCTAAACCGCCCAGCTTCACCCCCTGGCAGTTCATTTCAGAGGGTAGCTGTTAAAAATGTGTACTGTGCTTCTCAGTTTCAATGACCTGGATTTAGCTGTCAGCCCCTGCCTGAGGTTATTCCTCTCCCTGCTAAGTCCAGTCAGCCTTCCTAGAGCAACAGAACCAAGGGCTGTTTGCATTAGGGATGTGTTCCTGGCCAAAATCTCGGGCTCAAGTTTGTTTCCTTTGTGAAGAAACAATGTCTGTGCTGTTGGCTATCCCCATCCCACTGAAAAACCCTCTTCCTACTCCTGCTGTGACGATGACAGGCTCCAACCTGGGACAAATCCATGGGAACAGTGGTTTGGAGGGCAGTGGCCCAATGCTTTCACACTGGAAAAGCAGCATTTGCTGGAGAGAGTGAGGAGCTTTTACCTTGGCTCCGGCCCACAGGCTTTCTTCAAAATATCCCTTTCACATGGAAATTGCTGCCAAGTGAAGATTGCTGGCTCTGGCTGGCATGTCAGCCATGGCAAGAGACACAAAGGTTCTGTATCAGTGGAAATACGTGACACAAAGGAAGGGGAAGGGATTATTTTGTGCTGGATACTGTCATCGGCTAGCAGCGTCTTTGTGGCAGGGCTGGGAGAAGGGGGTGTGTGTATAGGAAAAGAGAGCTAGATTTATTAACATTAATTCCAAATAATCAGTTTTCTGCTGAAGGCAGCACCGCTGGTCTCAGATTTCCCTGCCTCAGAGTCACTCCTTGAGTCCCTTGCCTGCTCCATGGCCAAGAAAGCACACCTGCATTAACTCTGCTGCACGTAATTTATTGAGCCATTTCACCACAATGCTTTTTTTGTTCCCCATCACCAGCAAAACAAGAGTAACTCCTAGCATGGCCATCCTACATGTTGGTTTTTAATCAGCATTGCACTGTGCAAACAAGGCAGGTGTGCTCTGAGGTACAGTCTCTGTCTGCATTTTGACTGTCTTTGGAGATAGGCCTACAGCAAATTCCCAGATTTTTCTAGGAAATCAAATCATACTTTTGTGAAAGAAAGTTAAAGACAGGAAGGCACCACTTGGTCTCACCTTTCTTACTCCAAACCAGACAATCAGGCACTGAGTACCAAAAGCATATTGCAAATTCCCACCTGAGGTGTCTGATGTCTGCAGCATCTCACAGGAACCTTGACATTTCCTTGGAAAAGGCAAGTTATGTCTCAAGGGAAGAAATCCAGTCTGTGGTGGACTATCACAGTGCACCTGACAGTGCAGAACTATTGCAGCATGAGCAAGGGTAAAACTAAGAGTGATTCACCCCTTGTGAACCTGCTGAGAGATTCTGGGGATCTAGCATCACCAGCTGAACTTCTTTTTCTCTGTGGATCTCTGTATTTTGTTGTACAGCCATTTCCATCAGGTTATCAGGCTTGAGCTGTTCAAGCACAGTTTCCTCATCATCTTGCTTGAAGTTTTGAGAACTTCTGTTTTCTTAGCGACTTTCAAATGGTTGCTTAAAAATTTATTCATTAATAAGTGAAGGTGATAAAGAAGTGCAAGGTGCTGCACCTGAGCTTTGGAAATTGCAGACATGAGGACCTCAGAGCCCCTTGCAGTGCCTGAAGAGGGCTTATATAAAAAAGGGAGATTGGCTTTTGCATGGGGCAGACAGTTATAGGACAAGGGAAAATGGTTTTAAACTAAAATAAACTAAAGAGGGATATTAGAAAGAAATTCTTGACTGTGAGGGTGGGAGGCCCTGGCACAGGGTGCCCAGGGCAGCTGTGGCTGCCCCTGGATCCCTGGAAGTGTCCAAGGCCAGGCTGGACAGGGCTTGGAGCACCTGGGCTAGGGGAAGGTGTCCCTGCCCATGGCAGGGAGTGAAACTAGTTGAACTTCAAGGTTCACCCAAACCATTCCATGATTCCATGAAGTTATTACAATGTGATTTTGTGCACACATTGACTTCAAATGAAATTATTGATTCTCTCCTTGAAATTTCTATTGTAATTTTATTTTTTTCTAAGTAATTCTGAACAGAAAGAAGAAGACTTATATTGAAACTTTGATATTTATGGTATAGTTTTTCCTTTCTTCTTTCTGGAATACAAAGTGAATTTTATTCACATCTCACTTCAATTCTGTGGCTATCTGGAAATTTATGGGGAATGAAACCAGAGCTATTGAATTTCAGTGCCTTTTAAATATCTGTCAGCATCAGCTTCTGCTCTTTCCTACAGGCTTACATGTGCTGTCTCTCCACGGGCAGCTTGCAACAAGAGAACTCACCACACCTGAAACCTTCTTGATAAGGAAAGACAAATTCTAATGGGCTTGGTTCTTTTCCTCTTTTCTGCTTATTCTCTGCTTTTTGGAGCTTTCTGCTATCATCATTTTTAGGCAAACATGCCTTACCCTACTTCTGTCACTCACATTTCCTTCCCTCTGTGTTGCTCACCTCCTTGTGAAGCCTTAAATATCTCTTTTGCTGCATCTCACTGTTCATTAGGATATTTAGGCATCTTCCAGCTGCTCCATCTGAGGTTTTTAATTGGAACAAGGATGCCTGAGGGTGAAAAGAGTAAAAGAGAAGATGAGGGAGCAAGTAAGGTGTGGGTAGGGCAGAATACAGATTTTTCACAGCTGGGAGAGGAAGGAGCTTCCCTGCAAGCAAGCAAGAGGAGGGGAAAGAGATAGGAGGGAGCCAGGTGAGAGCCATGTGAAGGGAGTTTTGGAAACCCTAATTAGTTAATGTTTGTAAAATGCTGCTGAGGTGTCAAAGTCAGCTGTATATGCTAATCTACTAATCTGTGTTTTGTGGAGTGTCCTGGTTCATGAATCTTGGCTGATTAATCACAGCTGACTTGTCAATGGCAAAGGCTGATGGGAGTATAATATAAAAATTAGGCAGCAAGGAAGGTTAGGCTTTTCCTCTTTTCTGGAGCAGAAGGGGATTTTACTTTGAGGAACTCTTAGAAGGTTCCCTCTTTGAGTGGAGTGAGCCCTTCCCCCAGCAGAAGGACCCCTGACTGACCCTGGTGTGCCCCCTGCCCTGGTGCAGAGAAGGTTGGTGAAAGCTCCTCTCTCATTTCTTTAGTGTTTTATAGCAATATCAGGTGGAATAACAAAGAAAAATAGCATTGTAAGAACCCTCAAACAACCTTGTCTTACTTCAGCTGGTATAAAAATCTCACCCCACATGGTTTCTGGGAATTGAATTTAGAGACTGGGGGAAAGCAGAAGGTGATGAGAAAATTTTTGTGTGGCCCAATGGCCACCCCACAGTCTGTGTGAGCTGGGCCTGGTATCCAGAGGTGACATGATAATAGCAATGATGGCTAGGGAGAGAGAGATTATTCCTAGAAGGAGCCTGTTTGGTCATCTTTAGACCTAGAGTTTGTTTATGGTGGGGTATAGGAGCAGAAATTAAAAGCTGGTGATGGTGTTGGATGGGGGATGGAGTTAGCCCTTGCTGGCTTGGTCTTCATGATCGTGGTGAAAGTTCTCTCAGAAGGGACCTGATAATCAACAGTTGTAGCAGCTTTTGTTCTACCTGTGTCTGTGTCAGGCTTGTGGGCCTGCGCTAAAGTATTCTGAAATTATTTAGTGTTGGTGAGTGTGATGCATTTTTTTGGTTATCTGCCTTTTTTTGGAAATGAATATAGCCTCTGTTTGTGTTAGTGCTTTAGCACAGGTGGTGACCCTTCTGAAAAACCTCAGTGCCTCATGTCTGGTCTCTGATAAATGTCTTCAAAAAGTCCTGGTGCTCTCTTCTCTCTGCTGCTCCCATACCTTGGTTTATCTACTCTCTGTGTTGCTGTAATTACAAGTGGTGTTGCTCAAGAGCAAATCAATCTCCTTTTTAAACACGGGCAGGACAGAGAATCACTTCTTGTTTTAAAAGAGAAATCAGAGTTGAAACTTACATGCTAACAGGGCAGTTAGAGCCATGCTGACCTTTACCTGCTGCTTTAATGTTTAAAGCACAGGAATGATGTGCAGCTTCATCAGCACTTCAGTGGCAACAAGGGGAAAAAAAACCCCAACCTTTGCTCCTGTCTGTGACTTTCTGTTCAGGCTTTCTTCGTGCCTGTGTAGCTAGCAGAGCTGCTTCCTTGTCTGATTCCAAGGAGCTGTGAAAGGAAAGATGTGTGTTTGGGATATCCTGGTGATTGAGGTTCTCCCCCAGCCCCCAAAGAAAACTTGGGGAAAATCCTAAATATGTCAAAGCAAAGCAATGAACTGTAGATAACATTGTTTTCAGAAGGGATGTGGCAGAGCTGTTTTTCTTTTGGGATGTGTAAAGGTGAAGGGTTGATGTAATTGTCAGTGAGCGGAGAGAGAGAGAATAAATATTCCTCTTTGGAAATAACAGATGCAGGACTCCCGAGTGGTGACCAGAACAAGGATTTTGGGAGCCTCCTTGCTAGGGAATAGCCCTCAGGTCTCTGTGCCCACTGGCAAAGAAGGGCATGTGAGGAGTCCAAAAAGCCTGAGATGTCCTGTCATGGCAGAAAGGCTTTCCCCTGCTGCAGCTCCTGCTTGGCAAATAAAGAGCATCTGCAGAGAAACACTCACTGGTGTCCTGCTAATCTGCTCAGTTGGGCACTGCAGAGGGGAGCCCTCAGCTGAGAGTCTGGCAAATAAACATCAGCTGAACAATTTTAATTTTATTTGGCTGTGAGATAAATCTGGGAAGTGTCCAGTGGGTTTCTCTGTCTGTGGTGCAGTGGAAATGCTCATGGATGGTTTTGTGCCCTTGAAGTGCTGATGTTGTAAAATGCAACATAAAACACTGTTATATTATGCAACATAATAAATCTGTTATATAGTGACACAAGGCTCTGTGGGTTTAGCAGTAGTGTTTTGAGCTTTATTTTTTCAAGGAACAAAATAATAATACAAGACCCCTGTTCTGGCTACTATTGATGGGAAGGTCACTGGGTCAGCTCTTGTTTCTATGTCTGATATCCAGGCCTGAGAGAGTAATTTTCAATTACTGTGCCTTCTCCTGTTACCATCTTTGGAAGCCACTATTTCCTTTTCCCTCCATACCAAAGACAATATAGGGCAAGGACAAAAGCAAGGATGCTGGGCTGGTGGGAAAGGGGGAGCATTTGGACGCTGATGCCCAAACATGAACATTAAGATGAGTTGGGGTGCAGGAGCTTAACCTAAGCAATCTATCAGAGAAACCTTTGGGATGGGCTGGCTGCTGGAAAAATGAGTTGCTGCAGGTAGACTGTGTAGTGGCACCTCTGGTGTCCCACAAGTTGCCTGCCCTACATACTCTGACCTATATAGTAAAAGCTGAACCAGGTTTTACACAGAACACACTTTTCCTTATCATTTGGGAAAACAGATTCTTCACCGAGTTCTGTTTGTGTGGAAAACCTGAATTGTTTGTGTTCTATTTGCATCTGTGGCTTCCTGGAGCTGAAATCTACCTGGCTCTTGACCTTCAGGAGATCCTTTAGGACTTTCCTAGATGGGACTTAACTGAGATATTTTAATGTTATATGTTTGCAAATATGTGCTGAAAAATGTGCTGCTTACTCTCACTGACCATCCCCCTGTCCTTTCTCCCACTCTTTTATGTGGAAGCAAAATACTGCTAAAATAGCAAAATCTGTGGGATTTGACTTGGAAGGTGGTTTGGATGCTGTGCTTGGGAATAACAACTTTAGACTTGTGTTTTTCCTGCCATCTTCTAGAAGATTATTCGTACCTCAAAATATATATTTATTAATAGAAATACTCATCCTAATTAATTTCTAAAATGGAAATAAGTGTCACCAGAATTTCCCCACATCAGATTATTCACACAAGCATTTATAAATGTTACTTTACATATTCGTGCTATTTTGGGGGAAATAATATTTTAATTGAGTATGAGTTTGAGGTTTTTTCTTTTGGGGAGGGCTGTTTTACAGGAATGCTTCAGGATTATTTTTCTTTTAACATTTTTAATATTTAGTTGCATAAAAATGGAAGGAGGAATATATTAAAACAGAAGCGGCAACTCTATAGACTTCTTGAAGGTTTCCCCACTGTCTTAATAGGGACCAGGATTTAATCTCAAATAAGTGTTGTGGTTTTTGTCCTGTCCTCACAAATTCTTCTCTATGTTTAAAAACAGTTATTGAATCTCATCTTGGATCTGTATATTCTTCCTTTCTCCTTGTGATGTATCACTGAGGGAGGAAGGGAACAGAATTATTTTGGTGCAGAATTTTAGGACTTAAAAAAAAAATTTGCACGGACATCAGTAATCTGGGTTGTTTTTTTTTTTTCCCCTCTAGTGTTTCACAGGGAAATATCCCTGGAATACATTTTTCTCTGACTAAGGTTGAGTTTTTTTTTTCAAACTTCTTTTGTAGCATCTGTAAGGGATCTAAGGAGCTGTCTCTCCTTATTGTCTCTCTGTACTGCCGGATATCTTGGTCAGCCCAGACCTGCGGTTTCACTTATTTCAGGTTATTTGCATCATCTGCCTTACAACTCATTCTATTTCAATTACACAGGACAGCAAAAAATTAATGTCTTTCAGCACAATTGGGCTGGTGCAGAATAAATAAAATAATACCAGCAATTGCTGCCTGTTAAACTTGGATTACTTGGATGAATTTTTTCAGCTTAATTATTTTTTTTTTTTCAGTGAATTTCATGTACTTATTCTGGATTTGGCATTAGCAGGGTCTGAATTGGCCTCTACTTGGGTTTTAAAGGATGATGCAGTCTCAGGCCTCTTTCAAAAACTTGTTGCAGGATTAGACCTGTTTGACTTTGCAGTAGGAACTCTTTGGTTTTTTAATTTGATATACATAGATGGATTTCTGGGACCAACAAACCAAGCTAAGAGAAAAATGTCTAGGCAAACTTCAGGAACTTGGAATATATTTTAACAGCTCCTGGATATGAATGTTCAGCTGCTCATCAGTAATTTTGCAGGACTTAGGACCCATAATATCTTTAACGCTTTGCTTCTGTATTTAATTCTTTTGTAAACCACTCCTGATGTGCCATCTTGTATGTTTGGCTATTTTTAAATTCTGGCTGTATTGCATGGACAGCTCCTGTGTAATTTACTGTCTGTCCTAATCTTCAGACACAATCAGTGTAGTAGGGCACGAAAAGAAATGCTGCCTCATCTTCACTTTCACAATGATAAAGCTTTTGGACCTTCCTAGTATTTAACTTCTGTCTTTTCCCTCAGATTCAGTGTGAAAGCTATTTTTTTCTGGGAGTGAACAAGGAGGGAGGGGAATCTTGGAATTAAGACCAACCCCCCATCTAAACCTGTGTACCAAATGCTAAAACAAAAATTGATTAATTGCTTTAAGATTAAATTGGTCTTTGACTGAAAACATGTTTATCATACAGTGCTTAAGTCACAGAGCATCATTTATTGATGGGAAGTGATGAAAGACAAGGTTAGTCAGTGCAGACTTGATCATGAAATTGCAATTTTATTAATGGATGCAGAACCTTATTATTGTTTTCCAGAATAGGAAAAAGAGGCAGGGTATTTGTGGCTGTGAGTGATGGATAGCTCACTAAGATTTCATATAATTTGCCTAATTTCAGTAGGATTTGTACAGTAAAATTCAGTGTTTACAGGTGTGTGAGCCTCTTAGCTTTGTACTTGGAGAACAATAATAGATTTATTGGCATTCCTCTTTGGGAAAGGCAAAAAAAAATGTATCAGGAATTCCACAAAAATGCCAGTAACTTGAAAAAGCATAGACATTTTGTGACTTTTGAGCTACCAAATAACATAATCTCTAAAGCCTTAAGTCCCAAAGCAAAATATTTAAAAAAGGAGATTTGCCTAATGCGAATAAAAAAAATAATTCTTGCTCTGCTACAGATTGGACCAGAAGCAAAAGCTGAAGAGGGAGCTTATTATTATTCTCTCTTCTAAAAGAGGAGAAAATTGAGGGACAGCAGCCTTGATCTTATTGAGAAGAAGATTGAAGCGAAAGACAAGGTTGGTTGTTCTCGCTTCAGAAGGGTCTGAAAGCTAAATTGCAAAATCAATTTACTGTGGTTACTGTAACAATTAAACTGACGTGATGAAAAGATGGAGGAGGAGGAGGAGGAGGATGGATCAGAGAATCCACCCCCACAAAATATCTGTGTGTGCAGGTGGCAAGTGTTGGAGCTGCCAAGGGTAGAGCTGCCACGACTGCCTTTCCTCTAATGTGACAGGCGGCCATCTCCTCCCCTTTTCCATCTCCTCCCACGGTCTGTGCTGCCTTCCCTGCTCAGATATCCCTCCTGTGGTGATTTTTGGGGGTTTAAGCCCCCTAGTTCTGATTTTTGGGTGTCACTCACATAGAGTGAGTGACACATACGAGAGTCTCCTTTCTCCATCTCCTCCGATGTCCGTGCTGGTTTATCTGCTCAGCTTCCGCTGCTCTGGTGATTTTGGGGTTTTAACCCCCAATCCTGTTTTTTGGGTGTCTCTCAAGCAGGTGTCTGTCTCCTCCCATTTCCCATGTCCTCCTGAGGTCTGTGCTGCTTTCCCTGCTCAGATATCCCTCTTGTGATAATTTGTGGGAGTTTTCAACCCTAGTTCTGTTTTTTTGGGTGTCCCACAAGCAGGCAGCTATCTCCTCCCCAGGTCTGTGCTGCTTTCCCTGCTCAGGAAAACCTTGTGGGCGTTTTCACCCCTGCATCCTGTTGTTTTGGGTGTCTCAGACCTGAGCATCCTCCCTGTCTCATCCTGCTGGTGTTTGCACAGCACAAGGAGACATCTGCTGCCCACCAGCTCCCGCGTGTGCCCCGGCGGAGCGCTGCAGTTGACTGCTCTCCCATTTATATTAATTGAACATGCTGTATTCTGCATACACCACTGATTACCCTCATTTATTTCGGCTCCTAAAGACCCAAGGATTTCTGTTGCTTCACCCTCCCTGCATTGTTTTACTCATTTGGCTCCAATTAGCCTCGGCTAATGAAAATACATTATACCGAACCTCTCGTTACCCCGTTGCAGTTTCTAATGACATATTTTGTGAGTTTTGAGGCTTCTCAAGTAGAGACAATAGGAATTGCATTACAGTTTCTTTGGTGGAGTGGAGAAATATTAATTGCAGGCATCTGGGCTCCTTCCTTTAAAGAAGGCTGGTGATTTTTACTTAACTAATAAATGTTGACATAATCAGGGAGCTATCAGCACCATATGTTGGCCTTTTGTGAGATGCAGATCTTATCCCTGCCCGGCTGGGTAAGGAAATGCTTCAGTGTTAGCACCATGTCTTGGTATATTTTTAAAGCATCACTCAGCACAGGCAGATTGCTGTGAGAGAAGAGATGAAGCCTATCTTTAAAGAGCAGGTGGGCCGTTTCCCCAGCCGTCCAGGTGAGGTTATCTTTAATGATAAACAGATGCCAAAAGCTGCGTGTGTGCTACCGTGCTTATCTCGCGTGGTATTTGCAGAGCCCCTTTTTGTTAGGTCTCAATGCTAGCTCTGGGACTCTGAGGGAGAGGGTGGAAGGGAGCCAGATGGAGCAGTCAGCCGTCTGTTCGTGTGGGGTGCGCTCATCTCCTCTCCCTCCCTTCTCCTTTCGGGAATGCTGTGTGCAAACATCGGGCCCTGAGGATGCTGCAGCAATTAATGAGATTTGAGGGTCGAACCTGAAGGAGAGGTGTGCTCCTGCCCTTCACAGAGGGATTGGTGCTACTCTCCTTCCTCACCATGCCACGGAATTAATTCAGGGGGAAAAAATGTATCAAGATTGGAATAAAAAAAAAAAATTCACCGATGTGGTGCGTACTGCTAAAAGGCAGCAATAATTCTTTATTGTGTCTAGTCCAAGCTGGGTTTTGACAGAGCACACCTCAGCCCTGAAAGCTCTGCACATCCTCCCTCCTGTGCCTTCCTCACCTGTTGGCTCTCTGGACAAGGAAGCTTCACAAAATGTCCCTCCATCTGTCTCTATTATTTGGAAGAGTTTCTTTGGCCTGGTCTCCTTTGAATTTTTCTGAAAACTTCTCATGGCCTTGTTTCTGAGAGAAAGTGGGACGTGATCTGGGGGCAGCTGGCTGGATAAGGCTGCCGTACCTCAGGGATGTTTTTCCGCTGTCAGTCTTCAAAACGTGTAGAAAAAGAGGTTGTTTAGCACATAAGTAGCTGTTAAAAAGGAAGGGGGGAGGTATGGGGAGGCATTATAAGCTGTGGCATGATTTGAGTGGCTGCCTGGTAGCATTCCACATAGCCCTCTTTGTCTGAGGCAGCAGTTGGCTGCGTGGCAAGGGCTGGGAGGATCAGTTCTTCTCCATTAATCACTCTCTCCTTGGCATGGCCTCTCCTGCCAGCGAGCAGGATCAGTTTCCCCCAGCACGAGGTGTTCCATTTCCCCATGAATGGGATCAATCAGGCCTCCCCAGCCCCATGGGGTGGCCGTGGCTGGCTGGGTCTCCTCCAGCTGAGCATGGGCTCAGTGGCAGGGTCTCGTCCTTACCCCAAGGAGCTGCAGCTGGCACAGCTTCCAGGGGGATGAGCACTTCTGGGAAGGACAAGTGCTCTTGCTGGACCAAACAGCCAGGTTCAGGAAGTGTCACCTTGTTGTCACGACCCTTGGTTTCAGGTGTTTATGTTGTCTTGCTGAATCTTTCACCATGGGTTTTATGGAACAGAGCAGTCCAATACTTTGCTCCTGACTCCTTTTCAATCCCTGTGCTCAGAAGAGGTGAGATGGGCTGCTGCTGTATTTATCCTTCTTTTGGTTTGGCACCAGCAAAAGTGAGAATTAATTAGGAAACCCGTTATCTGAAAGCAGCACACAAAATGTGTTTACTTTATTTGTTGGTTAGTATCCTTTATTTCTTGCCTGAAGGCAACATGGGAGTTGATATGTCAAGAAGACAAGCTGAGAAGAACTTATTTATTTATTAATGAAATAAAATGGTGCCCCCTCCAGTACCTTGTCCCATTTTAGCATTAACTGCAGGTACTTCCTCCACACACATCAGCAATCCAGGCAAATGCAAGCCTATGGAGGTAACAAAATAATGTTTTCCAGCAAATGAGAAATAAGAGTTAGAGTTAGGACTGTTCCCAAACCAGCCATGTGGCATGTACCATCTTCCCAAAAAGAACTGCCAGAGAGAGAGAGTTGTGTGACATAAAAAGTGCATTTTTACCTCAAGAAGCTTTTAGGATGAAGAACCTTGCTTTTATGGGCAAACCTGTGTTTTCCTGAGGATGAGAGGCTGGAGGGGCATTGCTCACCCCTTCTGGGCCAGTGGTTTGAAGAGTAACACTGAATTTTATTGTCTTTTGTGATTGTCCCTGGCTGAGGTGGCTCAGGGTCTCATAGCAGGGGTCTTGGTGGACTGAAAGTGGGGATGTGCTGGGGTCTCAATGCTAGCTCTGGCTTTGTTTTTTAGGGTACTTTTTGCTCTGCTGGCTCTTCTGGTGGATTTGCAGAGCAGGGAGAGGCTGGAGCTGTGTGAGGGAGAAAAGGAGAAGGTGGCTGAGGTGCCACTGGAGGAGATTTGGCACGTGGAGGGGGCAAGGAGCCAGAAGGACTTGTTCTCCTCTGCTGGCAGGGTGACTCTGAGCATGCAGAGCGAGGAAAATCTACTTGAAAAATGAATTTTTAGATGAGAAGTGCCATTTAAGTAAGAAAGCAGAATGTGACTGCTCTTCTCTATTAAGATGTGACACAGAGACATACAAACACACTTTGGGGTGTCCAGAGCACCATGACCCAGTTTCTTCTTGATTGCCTTCCCTGCTCCTTTTTTTTTTTTTTTTTTTTTTAAATTTTGGAGACATAGTGTTAGAATACAAGATGAGAACAGAAATCATTGGGCAGTCTTCAGTTAAGAAGACTTTTATCCTTTAAATAGATCCACCCTGCCACAGAGTGGAAAGCTAAGTGGGGCAAGAGGAAAAGAGCCCCTGAGAGGACAGGCTTATTGATCCCTGTAATGAATAGTCTTGTGTTAATCTTGCTGAGGCAGCGTCTCAAGACTTATGGCATTTGGCTGGAGGTAAAAAACGTGTGTGTGTGTGTAAATTCATGTCTCCATGAAGTGTTCCAGCCATGTTTTGATGTGCTGGCTGAAATATTATGGCCAGGCTAAATCAAAGCTGGCTGCTTTGGTTTGCCTGCTCAAATCCTGCCTCCACCTCCATCTCCTTTCCAACAGGAGATTGTTGTGAGGGATCTGTGATTCTCCCTAACAACAGGAGGATGTAGCCCATTATTTTGGTAACTCTGTTTGAATAAGGTGGCTGAAGAGACATTTTCAAGTGTTTAACCCCAATAAAAGGCTTAGAAGCCATCACTGGTGTACCCTGGTACATTTTGGTGACAGCCTGTGTGTGCATCTGGGCCAAGACCTACTCTCTGTGCAGTTTCCCACATTACAGCTGCTGATCCCAGCTGCCAAGCTAAAACTGGGTCCTTTCTGCCCTTTATTAAGGATGTTGAAAAGATCTTGCCTTTATTAATTAACCAAACCCATGCCCACTGTAACTGGAGGTAAATCCAGTAATTTTGTGGGGTTGATTTTTTTATTCAAGGTTAAAATCAGGCCTAATGGCCTTTATTTGAATGGGGATTGAGTAATGTCACCAACAAATTTAAGTACAAATGTCTTGGGGTCATCTCCTTGTTTAGATGTCGCATTACCCCTCCCTATTTTTAATTGAGGTTCATTCTGTCTGGGCCCACTTTATGTTCTTCGGCATAGGAATAAAAAGTTTTGAAGAGTTTATTTTTCAGAGGTTCAGTGTCACTGTTCTTGCTGGATTGATAATCTTAATGGGTTATGTTTGGAATGGTTCCAAATTCTAATTTTGGAAATTGAATTGTTTTAGTGATTAAACAAAGTAACTGAGGGCATCACCCTATTAAATAAGATATTTCATGCATATGATTAATTGTAATCTCAATGTAAATCGTTTTGATTTAGAGATTAATGTTGATTCTTTGCTTCAAATTTACTGTCCATTTGTTTTCTTAATTAAAATTAAAGGTAGAAGACAGATAGCAGAAGAGCCTCTTCAGGATGTTGATGTTCACTTTGTTAAATAGAACGTTTTTCATTAGGAGGCTCAGAAGTAATAGGCTTGGTATAACTATATTAACCCTCAGACAATAGTGGATAGATTGTATGGGTTTTCTATTGCTGGCTAAGCTTGTCATGCTTTAGATCACTTAAAAAATATTCGTAGCTGATTTTCTGGCTTGAATGCAGTCTCTTTCAAAATTGAAAGGTAGCCTTTGAAAAATAGCTTCCTGCTTTTTAGAGAGGAAATTTCTCTGCCACGCTACTTGAAGAGAGTGTATTTAAAAGTATATCATGTTCCCAAGTCAAAATAAGAGTGTGTGGGGGTAGAGGGAAAGTCTCCTGCTCCCCATCACACAAAACATCTATACCTGGTCCTGGTCCAAATGGCTCCAGCATCATATCAGCTTCTATAAATGGTTATCTTCTCATGGCTCAGCTGTTAAACTAAATCCAGTGGGGTGTGTTAATGCACTGTGTTATCTCTGGCTATGAAAGCCAGGAGCAGTACAAGGGCAGTATTGACACAACACTTGTGCTTCCAATATCTGCTGAGCAAAATGTACATAAAGTGCTTTATAATGCATAGAGAAGCCATAGAAAGGATTTGTTGAGTTCATGCAGTAGAAAGGTAAGAACATTAAAAGCTTTTTAGTGCAACGATGTTGGGCTTTTGGAGAAAATGAATATCACTGATAAAGATGCAAAGCTGCTTTGTATTAATGGGGTATGTTATGATACAACATGATGATCTTAATTCATCTTAATTAGAATGCAAATTATTGCCACAGCAAAGCACTATTGAAAATCATTGGAGATCAAATAATGACAGCAAATTCCCCCACGTCACCACTCTGGTGCCTGATTGTGATTTACAGCAGCAGCATCTCATGCTTGGTTTCTAGGTATTGAGAAAAGATTGATCAAACTACAAAGGCAGAGGAAACTTGGAAAAAAAAGTAGTGCACCAGAGACCCATCAAGTACACTGAAATAATTAGTGATGGATATATGACTGATCTGATCCTTGGCTGCTGCTTGGTTTTCTGTGCTGTTCCTTCCCAAGATGTGTTTTTATGGCTTTTGATGCAAATGAAAGCTTCTCTGCCCTTTAATGTGTGGACCACCTGCCCTATAGCAAGGTAGAAATTGTCTGGCTCATGTCTACAGCCTCTTTCATTGACCCAAAGTCCTCTCCTTGCATAACTACTTCTGATCAGATTATATTAATCCATTTTCAGTTGTAAGCTTTTGGAGTTGGTGTTTGTGAGATACAGCTCTGATGAAATTGCTTTTTTCCCCCCACAGAATGGAAAATTCATTTAATGTGAAGGCTATAGCTACCATTTCAATAACAACCATTTAAAATGTAACATTTATTAAACTGTGAATGGTTGAAAACTTGGTTCTGGTGCATTCCTGGCATTGCTCATGCAGTGAGCACTGTTAAGCATTCTGAAAACATAAACTCAACCTAATATTTCCTAGTGTACTTCTCCTATGAAAACTGATTTAAGCCAGTGCTAATATAGGGAAACCCTCCATCAGTTTAATTTTCCAAAGAGTGTGTTTGTTTAAAATTTAAGGAAAATTTTCAGAAATCCTCCTATAATGTTTGTAGTATCAACACAACATATCCGTGAGATACAAGATTAAAAGCAGCTTCTGCTGCCTCAAAATGTGCTTTCTCACATGTCCTGCAGGACCAGCTTGTTTTCAAGATCTGTCACTGGTTGCGCTGTAGCTCCCAGCACTGTTTAAAATTTCCTTCTTTTCCAGATGTGTGTTTCCTTCTTTTCTGAGGCAAGCAGGGTTTGGGCTCTGTGTCCTTGTCAGTTGTGCAAACACAGCTGGATTGGAGAGGACAGCTCAGTGTTCCCTCTCTGCTATTTGGTTTCCCAGAGAAATCAAAGATAATGATAGGGGAATGCTGCCCTAATTTAGGCTTTATTGGAGCCAACCTACCACTTTGTAACCACTACAGACAGAGCTGTGTGCTCCCACTGATCCTAGCAGTGTGCAATTCCCTAATTATCCCCTATCAATGGAGAACTTCCCATGGAGATCAAGGAGGCACTGAAGAACTGCAGAGAAGTACCTGTCTATTTATCCTTTCAAAGACCTTCTAAGGGAGGAAAAGGAAGCCCTTGGGCTGCTCTCCCATTAGTTACCCCAGGAGGATGGAGACACCTCCCCTTTTGGTGAACTCCTTGGCACAAGGGAGTAAATGCATCATCTTCTCTTTAGGAACAAGGTCTTGCTTCCCTTTGTTTCCTCTTGTTATATGTGAGCCAATTTGTTCCTGATGCATTTTGTCCCTTTCTAGTTAGCTTTGTGTCTTGTCTTTAATGCACAGTGATTAATGTTGGTTCTTTTGTATTCCTCAGCCATGTAAACTTGTTTTTGACGTATGATTTATGTTTCTTTCTGTTTTCAAGTGCCTCTTTCTGGCACAGCCGTGATGGTCTTGCTATGCATTCTGTTCCTCTCTATCAGAAGAAAAGCTGTTTTGCTTAAAATAATTATCTATGTATATACACATGCTTTTTTTTTTTGACTGCTTTAATCCACAATGTTATTTATTACTCCCATATGTCAAATTCTCAATTGCTTCTCTTCTATTCTCCTGTTAGTCAGGACTGGAGCAGAAATAACTCCCCTCTAGTACTTTCTCTAAATTAATTTTTTTCGGTAGCTCGAGGTGGTTAGGGGAGTTCATCCAGAGATTATCCCAGTGAATTCCAAGTGGTCAGTGTGGCTCTGTGCTGCTTTATCAACATCCCTAGATGAAGTTCTCTGCCCTATGCATCAGTGGCTTCTTTTCTGGGCTGCTTTAGATCTGGTGATCGTAAATACTGACATCACCCTTGGGGTTTTATTTTTCCTTTTATTTTGGGGTTTTTTCCTCATTTTGCATTGAATTACACTTGGAATTTAATGTAATAAATTCCTGTGTTCTTCCTACAGAGTGAGTGGTGCTCAGCTGTAGAATTTGCTCAGGAAAGCCTCTTCTAGTGCTGGTTCAAGTAGTAGAGCTCCCATTTGTTCCTCCCTCTCTCCCCTGCTCCTGGAGCTGCTGAATAGACATCCAAGTGAGTTTCCCTGAGTGTCAGGCTGCTGCTCCTTCTGATAGACTCTATTACAGCTCCTTATCACTTCCCCAGATTTCAGCCCCCTGGGCCAGATCGTTGCTTTTGGAACACTCGAATTTTTTTATCCTCTGCTGTTCAATCTGCCTCCGGATCTCTCCCACTTGATAGGCAAGCTGATACTTTCCCCCCTGCTCCTCTTATCTCTGCTCAGAGACACTTCTTGGTGGGATAACATTCCCTAGTTGGAGGAGCCAGAGATGCCTTGCTGGTGCCATCTGCACAGCTACAGAGAGGCATCTGTCTCTGTCACTGCCAGCCCACGGGCTCTGTGCCTGGGCTCCAGCCTGGCCCCCACCCAGCCCCATCAGTCACAGGTGAGCCTGGTGCCCTCCAGCTCCTCTGCAAAATCAGGGACCTGCTCTGAAAGAGATGGGCAAGGGGAGAGGAAAAACATCTGACAAAAGCTTGCTTTAAATGTGGCTTCTGTTCTGTATCAACCTTTGGAAAATGGAGGTGGTTTTATATTAACACAATGGAATTACAAAAGGCTTATCGATCAGAATGTTAAATTGTAAAGGAAATTAAACTCTTCTAAACTGCCTTGCTGTGGAGTGCCTAATCACTGCAGGGGATAATGCTTAATCTGAAACCCTTCCTGATGCTGCTTTCCTTGCATGGGTGGGAGATCACCTAGAACAGGAAAGCAGGTTTTTTCAATCAATTAAGCACAGTATATTTACTTTATATATATGCATATATATTTTATTCCTTATGTCACTGCTTATTAAACTGAAATCCATCATCATAATTTTTCAATGACTTATAATTTAACCTTTTGCTCTACATAAATATTCAGTTCTCCTTATAGCAATCAGAAGAAAGCCTGGTGAACCTAATAATGCAGGATTTAATACAAAATATGTGCAGGAGATAATTGGTGAAATGACCTTTCGTTTGTGGCAATAACTTCATACTCCTGATTCAGAATTATTCCCCTGCCTTCTACCTCTTTAGGCTTGTTGTTTTGAATAATGACATCTCTTAATTGGCAGATAGCAGATCTGAAGGAAGGAATTTTCAGGAGGTGAGTTATACCCCATGGACACACTTCTGCCTAGGGTGGAAATGTCTGAGAGCCTGTCAGTAAATGAACCTGGGCTGCTGTGAGCGCTCTTGGAATTGCCCAGGCTGGCATTTCACACTGAGCATGCCCCAGGACCCTGTCTAAACATTTTTTAGCTTGTAAATATTTGTAATGAGAGGACCCAAAGGTGCTTATGGTGTTTCAAGGGCTGCCAAGTGCTGCTCAAAATCGAGGTTTTTCAGGGCTGTCAGTGAAGGAACTATGACAAGGAGTTAAATCCCAAGTGTGGAGCCTCCCTCATGGGCACAATCTGTGGTCAGGGGACAGGCAGCAACTGTGTGAGCTGGGAAATGTGAAGCACATCTGGAGGTGGCTTCCAGGAGCCAAAACTTGAGGCTTTAGCCCGTCATGGGAGTGCTTCTTCACAGGACCCATCTCTTGCCAGATGTTTTGTCCCATAATTGTGCTTGTGTGGCAGGAAGTGAACATTCCTCTCCCTTTCTGTCAGCGTGGAGGGGGCACAGCTGTCTAGGAGTCAGCATCAGAGGGCAAGGGTTTGTTTCTTGTTTCTGCAGAGGAAAAGGAACTCTCTCACCTCCTCGATGTGCTTGGCACCATCAGCTGGAGTCACTGTGGTGGGAAATGGCAGCTCGCTAGGCAATTTAATGTTTCAGTGCTGGATGAGAATTGTGCATGCCTAAGTTCTCCATATCCCTGGTTTTATATGGAGAGAACTCCTGCCATTATTTCCCAAAAGCCAACTGTGACCATGGACAGCACTCCCTACAGCCCATCCTGCTGTTGGAGGGCATGGATGCTGTTTAAAACCTGAATATTTTCAGTTAGAAGGGATCTACAAGGTTTGTCTCATCCAACTGCACCATATTCCAGTTCCCCAGCACTTGGACACTGCAACTTGAGGAGTTTGAGCTTAATTGTTCATTGTTACCTGAATATCTCTGATTGGAAAACATACTTATGAATGGCTGTAGGAAGCTGGATTTTATAAACATTCCAGAAAAAACAGTCTGAGTACCAAATGCTATCAGAACTCAGATAGCAATTACTAGTAAGACAAGAAATGTGATTGAGCTAATAGATAATACCCCAGATTCTCCAGTTGGCTTTTATGCTAACACTATTCTTTTTTCTTAAGTTGAAAGGTAAAAATGTGTGTGTTTTCAGTACATTAATTTTAGTGCCACTGTTTCAGCATTAGCCTATTTTTTTCCTTACCTTTCTATTCCCATATATGTAAAAAAAACTTATTTGCTAAAGGGGCAATTTAAAATTCATTTCACAGTGGACAGAGGAGACCAGAAATCTTCCTTAAAATACTTCTCTTTATTTTACATCTTGATTGCTCCTGAACACGATGAATGCCCATTTTCCTGTCACAAGCACCCAAGAATTGAGGCCAAGTGCCAGCAACAGTGGATGGTGCTGCAGAAACTTCCATCCTCTGCCTGCTCAGCCCCAGAGGAGCTTTATGTGAGGAAAGGCATCTTGACTTACACTATTTAAAGTGCTTTGGAGCTGGGAGTTGTTTCCTTTTCCTTGTGAGGCATTGCTCATCAAAGGAAACCATCCATTTCCATGCAAATATTTGATGGAAGGGTTTCTCCTTGGTTTGGTCTAACATATATGAAATTGTGGGAACTGACAGAGACAATATCTCAATTTTCTGCTCCTTGGCAGCTCTGAGCACCCCTTGTTGCAGGAGCAGTCACTGCCCATGCTACAAAGGCCATGTGCCCTAGAAAAAGTTTTCAACCCATGCATCACTTGGGTAAAAACTGACCTTCAGAGCATAGTTTTTAAACCATGTAGGTGTCCTGTGTAGAAAAATGGTATGTGCCTTCTCTCTCCATGGAAAAGAAAAGGGGGAGGTCCTATGGCACAACAGTTGAATGATTTCTATATCACTTACTTTATTTTAATAAATTGTATCTGTCCAGCCTGAGATCTATTTTACTTTCCACAGTGTTTGGGATCTTTCAAGCTGTATTCCACACAATTTTTCCGGTGAGAAATTTTTGTCATTAGGAGCCCAAACAGATTTGGAAGGGTGTGATGAACATGAAACTGGCCATGTGGTCTTGGAATATGAATTTTGAGTGTCATTTACCCTTGACTTCTAACAGAGAGGCTAGAGGTATTTGCTCGTGGGCAATTAATTTTTCAGGAGAGTGTTAGCAGATTATTGCTATGCTTCAAAACAAATGAAGTTTCCATGATAGCTATAATTTCCATAAAAATGTGTATTAACTACCCACAGATTAACAGCAGGGGAGAAATAAATGGGAAAAAACCTCACCACAAAGATTTTTATGGGAAGTTGCCCAGAGGAAAAGGAGCTGGGGGTGCTGGTGGCCAAGAAGGCCGGGGACACTGGGCCTGGATCAGGAATAGTGTGGCCAGCAAGACCAAGGCAGTGATTGTCACCTGTGTTGAGCACTCATGAGGCCACACCTCGAATCCTGTGTCCAGTTCTGGGCCCCTCACAGCAAAGCACTGTGGGCTGGAGTGTGTCCAGGGAAGGATCTTGGAGGTCTTCTCCAACCTAAATTATTCTGTGATACGTTTTCTGAGGCCAACTCTTTGAAAAGAGACAAATGTTTGTGGAGGCAGGGAAGGGTGAAAGCCCACTGCTGAGAATGCTTTAGGAGGGACTTGATTCAAACAGCATTTATTGTGCATTTCAGAGAGTTGTTGGTACCATAATGAACCTGTGGGGGAAGAACTCTGGGTTATTTGACAGAAAAAAATGGGGAACTAATGGTGAGCAGGCAGGATTCTTACCTCATGACTGGTGGCTGTCTCATAACCCAAATTTGCAAGTTGTGTTTCCTGTCTTGTGTTCTCCCCTGTGCTGTGTCCCCTCAGGACAGGATTTTGCGGGAATGTGAAAATTTTGACCACTTTTGTCCAGGATTGAATGAGATTGGTGGATGTAGAGAGATGCCAAATAGCAATTGGTCTTGCACCAGGGACTTCAGCACCACCTCCCTCTGCTGATAGAGCAGGGACCTAATCTGGCTGGCTGGGGGCAGGAGGAAAATTACTTTAAAGTAGCTCACACACACCTTTGTTCTGCTGAAATGATGTTTTACCCACTGTTTCCTCCTCACCACGTCCCCAAAGTGTATGGATGCCACTTCATGTACCAAAGGGAAGAATATTTTGCTATACTATTTGTAGTTGTTCTTGGCATTTCTTTGCTAGCAAGATGTGTGGCTGGAAAGTTTAAGGTTACTGCTATAAAAATGTCATCCTTTATTTGAAAAATAAAAAAAGAAAAAGTGATACATGGCTGTATGATAATGAAGCACTTTGATTAAAAGCATCCAACAGTCTGTGATGTATGGAGCTCGCTGGAAGACCATTGGAGTGTAATTAATTCTTAGCTGTTCTTTATGAGGTCTGGTTGCTGTTGCAGGATTGATTGTGAATGGTGACAGAGAAGCAGGCTCTTGTTTGGAGTGCTGCACAGTGAATATCTGGATGCTGGCAGGAGCAGGTGGTGTGAGAGGGGTGATGGAGAACAGAGCCTTCCCCCTGCAGCCTCGTGCTCAGGCTGAAGTCAGACAAGTTGTTGAGGCCATGGAGCTGCTGCTGATGGACTGGTTGGGAGCCAGCACAGCTCCTGCCTGGTGGGTGTGGAGCTGTGTCCTAAAAATTGTGGTGGAGCACAGCAGGACTCTGGGCTCTCAGCTTTGCCTCAAGGGCTGGACACACACTCTGCCACAAGGTTTTTGTGCTGGTCTCCATGGCACTCCCTCTGCTCTGGGGTTAAATCGAGGAGTTAACATATTTTCCCCCCTTTTATGACAGCTACACGTGCTTTAAATTGAGCTTTTCAGAAGGGAATAGTGCTAATTCACTTCAAGAGACATCATCTGAGAAGTTGTTAGTACTGCAAGGGATTTTTGTTGTTCAATAATGTGAGTTCGTGAAACTAAAGTGAAATAATAAAAGATGGTTCCCCTTATTCTCCCCTCTACGATGCAAAAATCTTTTCCTGTTAATGTTGCTCTCTGCCACTGAGTAAAACATTTTAGGCTATCACTGCATCTGGAAGCATCAAAAACAATTTAATACAGTTTTTTGCATAGGTAAAATCCTCAGAAGAAGTTAAACGTTTGTCTTACTGTGGTTTTTGGGTTAATTTGGCAGCCTGAAGTCTTGGGAGAAAGAGCCTGAGATATTTCCAAGATCTTGTTTCAAGTGCAGATGAGAAACTTAATTTGCTGTTTTTATTATTACGATATTAATTCATCGAAAGTTGTCAAAGGATTTTTCAGGTGTACTTTTCTGAATGGAACTTGAAGAAAAATCTGATGCTGGAAATGTACATACCCTGCTGCTGAATTTAATGAAAAACAAAGAATCAGAAACCCCCAAAGCAACAAAACAACCCCAATCCTAAAAGCATTTAGCGGTAATTTGAAAAGCAAACAAAAACTTTGAATTGGGATGGATCCTGGGAAGCATGAACAATCAATCCATGTTGAGTGCAGGGTTATCCCATGAAGAAAGAGGTTAAATTTGGAAATGTTGAAACTTTGTACCCTTGCTGGAGGGTAAAACTTTAGTAAAAATTTTATTTTTTACTGAAAAGTGCTCTTATATTATGCTCTGGTCTACATCAACAATTAGGTTTAAACATTGTCCTGTTACTTTTGAATTAGAAACTTTGTATTAGCACAGTTTTCTTTTAAGGGTCATGTTTGCTGGAGCAATCGAGAAAACCATGGGTGGTATTTTCCCAACAAGTCCTTTGCACAACAAATAATGGAGAGCAGTGGATGGCAGTCAAGGTTGTGATTTTTTTTTTCCTCTTTTTCTGGAAACATCTATTTGGGGCAGCTGCAAGAAAAAGAGTCCGGGGAGGAGCAAGGCAAGCGTGGCTGGGAATATTTTTTATTAAATACGTGAAGGAATGAAAGGCCAAGCACCAACTGCCTGCAAGGCTCCAGTCTGCCCTGATGATGTGAGAGTGAGGGAAGTTTCCAGGGCTCTGTGAAACAGCCCAGGGCTGCAGCTCTGCGTGTGGCTTTCCTGGATGTGGTCAGGAGTTCCCAGTCCTCAAGCTGAAACCTGGAAGCACTTGGGCTGCAGATCCCCAGCAGTGGTTCCTGTAGGTCCAGCCTTGGGGAGGGATGCTGTTGGGAGGTGAGGGTTTCTTTCCCTCCCTCTGGATGGGAAGGGGATCTGTGCTTGGAGGGGGGTCTCTTATTCAGCTGGGAGATAAACAGGATCCAGCTATGGTCATACTCGATGTCTTTTCTTCCTGAAATGTCTTTTNTTTGTTTTTATTTTTTTTTTTTTTTTTTTTTTTTTTTTTTTTTTTTTTTTTTTTTTTAGTGCAGTCCCACTGCCTCTTACTCTGTAGCTTATTTCATATGTGAAAATAATAGTTTATAAATTACATTTGTGGTTAACTTTTGCTTATACATCATGAAGAGAAATATCCTATAATTATTATGGTCCCCTAGTAAATGCACTGTTATTAGCTAGTTATTTTGGCCATATGGATTACACCCTATTTAAGGTCCCAGTTCAATAAAAGTACATCTGGTTCCTGTGCTGCAAAAACCTATTAAAGATTGAGGAAACCATGCAAATAGATTTATATGGTCTTTTGTTGCATTTTACAGTGTTTAATTGGCCTTTCTATTGAGAGTAACCATGACAAACTTGAAATTCTGGGAGTAGCTACTTTGAGCAATATTCCTGTAGTTCCTACAGAGTTAATCTGCCATTCTCTTGCTAGGACATGTTTTAAGGGTCTCACTTGTTAGAGTCTCCTCCACTTCCTTTGGGAGAATATCCCACAGCCTCATAGATCTCCATGTCAGGAAGTCTTTGACCACAATTTATGTAGCTGCATATGTTTCATATGGATTTCTCCTTGGCCTGTGCAAAATATGACACAGGGCTTCAGCAGAGATTAAAAAAAAAAAAAAAACCACTTGAACATGAATAACATTAGGAACACTTTCTATGTAGTCTATAAAGCTGGTTCATTAAACAAAGCTGAAAATGGGCTGAAGGGAAGTTTTTGGGGGAGGGATTCCACAGCTGCAATTAGCAGCATTTCAGCCCATGGAATCAAGTTTACCAGGAGCAAAGTAGCAGCTGAAATATTTTTGCTTCCTCTCTACTAACAGGCTCCTAGCCAAGCAGACTCTATAGTTTTCTGGTGTTCTTGTGCTTCAAACAGCCATCGCTTGCAGATTTCAGACTTTCCCCCCCTATTTTAATTTACCTATTCCCCTACCTTCAGAACTTTTCAAGTACTTAGCATGTCTAAATTTGTTGTGCATATTTACAGCAAATTTAAGACTTGCTCCTGATTTAGGTCAGGATATTGAGTGCTTGTCCCCCACCAGAATGTTTTAGGTTCAGGTGAACTCCTGATAATGCCTGTGGAATTGTGTGTGGTCTTTTGTCAGCTGTGAAATGCAAGCCCAGAACCAGCACTTCTGTGGTATAGATGGGAGAGAAGGCTAATGTTCCTTAGGCTTTAATCTGCTGCTGGAAGTTTCTTTGAAAAATTGCTGCAACTTTTTGCCTTGGTTCTTTTCTTCCCCTCCTTCCTCGTGAGTAAATCTTTAATGAGGATCTGAGTAATTTAGTGTATCTCTGTTTCTGAAGTGAGAGGGCAAAAGTTTTGCTTTCCTTATTAAGATATTTGTCTAAGATGGTTCTGGATCATTTTCTTGTTGGCATGATGACGACTTTTTTAGCTTTAGGCTCGTGCTCTCAGCTGTTATTAAAGTGTGAAATGATAAACTCCTTTTATCTGAAAAAATGTTGGAGACTTAATCACAAAACATACCCAGATAACATTAATTTCTGCTAACCCATTTTAAGGGAGTGAAAGTTGAAACTTTTTATGACATTCTTTGTCTTTCTGTAAGAAAAAATAACTTTGAAGCAAACTTTTTCTGGTAATCCTTACAGGAATTAAAATTACAGTGCATGAAGGATACCTGGCATAGCAGAGCTGAGTTCCTGTGCAGTCAGCTTGCTTAAAATGGGGCCAAAATAGGATTAATGTCCATAGGATTCACTGGATCTCTCTTTGGGACCATGCATTTCCTTAGGGCTGCCTCTCAGGGGCATGGGCTATGCTGTACACTCATGGGGATAAAAATACTTCTCTTTTTTTCTCCAAAAACAAAACTTCAGACCACATATATCCAACCTTTGGTTGTGCTAGAGCCCAAAGTGTAGCTTCTGTGTACAGAGGGCTGTGACACATTTTTAGCCTGAGAACACCTTTATTTTATTACTAATGATCTGGACTTTCTTTGAGGGGGAGGTAGTGAACTGGTTTTGTTGTGTGAGGGCACATTCCACTTACAGCTGCAGAGTGCTGTGAGTGGGAAAGGGGCAAGAGAGGAGCTGCAGTCAGAGAATTAATGAAAATGGGAGGGAGAGTTTTGTGGGAAATCCATCTTCCTAGGAAGAGAGACAGAGGAGAGGGCTCCAGCAGCAGGTTGCTCAAAATCCAGGTTTGAGGGAAGGGCTGTGAGGAAGGGAAAGGAGCAGAAGAAGCCCCCATTTGGGAATGATGCCACCAGGAGCAGCTGCTCACCCCACTCCTGCTCCAGCATTTGTAAGGGCAGAGCCCTGCCAGGGAGGGCAAGGGGGAGCATCCAACATCTGCCACATTCCTGGTTTCAGTGCCTGCCACAATCTGCCTTTCATGGGAACGCACCAAGGCTCCCTCCCCTCTGTGTGGTGTGGCAGGGATGATGGGAAATGACAACACTGAACCAAAAAAATCCCATCCAAACATGTTATTTGGCTAAAATGTAAATAAAGGTCTTGCAAAACCAGTGACCTATTTCCTGCCCTCTGGCTCCCCAGATATGTCTGGAACTAAATGTTTGAGTTTGAATGGTTTTGCAAATCAAACGCTTTATTTGGGTAAAAGAAGTAGGTAATACAAATTAGTAGAATAAAATTCCCCATTAAAACGAGCATGTAAAATTTGTCTTTGTGGCAGTGTTGTCATTGTCTTTACATTCAAAACAACAACTTTGAAGCATCCAACTTCAGCTGAAGTCTGTTGATCTCCTTCGAGTTACCTGATGTTTAATGTACAAGAAAAAAAGACCAGATTTTTTTAAAATAATTTTTTTTTACTCTCTGTGAAATGTACGGGTATGCTTGACAGACTGACACAAAAAAATGTTCCTTAGCAAGGCAATATGCTCAGGGTCAGAACATCTGTCTTTAATGGAAATTGGACCCTCTTCAGGCATTTTCTCATGTGCTCTGTTTGCACGTTTTGTTTATTATTGTCAGATGAGTTGCCTTTATGAAAGGGACATGATCTATTAACTATTTACATACACACATCTGTCTTGTAGGGAAATCTACTGGCACAGGAGAGTGTGTCATGGCTTGTAAGGGTGCAGGTTCAGCAGATTGCTGCTCCTGTGATCTGCACAAGCTCTCATAAGAAATGTTTGCTCAGCTTTGCAGCTGTCTTAGGCTCACACATGCATCCTCCTGGGCTGTAGCTGTAGTTTTCACTCTTTCCAGGAGAATGTTTACGTTAAGATGCTCAAAAAATGAAGTAGAATAAAATTTAAAAGTGAAATAAATCCTGAGCAGATGTAAGCAAGCAGAAGTCTGGTTCAGCAATTCTGGGTTTGGAGTCCAGGAGCTACAAGAGACTCTTGCATTTCTCTTTATCCTTTGAGTATGTTTCTAGCACTGTTCCAGATCATGTTTTTCAGATTTTTCCCTGGAACAACACAACCAAGAGAAATTAAAAGAAAAAGAATTTGCATTTTCAATTGAGTGCAGAATTTCAGGTAGGACAGCCTGGTGCTTCATTGGGGTTTGACAACAGTGTGGAGCGTGAACTGCAGAATACGAAAATCAATGTCAGATGATTTTTTTAAGGTAATCTGCTTGCTGCTACATGCTAGACATCGTGAATGCATAGATATCTGCATTGGCTGGGCAAGAAAAATCTGTTTGTGGTAGAATAGCAATGAGGAGAGCAGGGTGAAAGGGTCTCACTGCCATTCCGAGTAAAAGGAACACCAGCAGCATGTCCTTGTGGTAAAAACATGACAAAAATCAAGGCAAGAGGTCTCCAAGTTGTCTCCTCCCTCAGCACCATGGATCCAGAGCTGCCAAGATCCAAGTTCATCCTCCCTTCATATTTCAAAACTACAGAGAGAGGTTTGCTGAGATGTTGCATTGTCACACTTTGTTCCTTTTACTGATCTCTGCACAAAGGGATGTAGCTGTGACTTCTCAAAAGCATGAATATAAAACTTTTCTGTTTTTTCCCCTGTGATTTTTTTTCTTTTCTTGCAAAGTTTATATTTGTGCCTCCCCTTTCTTGTAATCATGTTCTAGCAAGCTACTTGGATTTTCCTTGTTTCTCTGTGACTTACTTAAGAGACAAGCCAAAATTATACATGGGCAGCTATTTTTTGTGGGTTCCCTCCCAAACTTTCCTTATAGTGGTTCTGGTAGGAAATATTTTACTTGTACACTAACACTAAGAAGTACAGAGGGCTGATATAATTTGAACACAGCATTTTCTGTGAAGAGAATTCAGCTTGGCTTTCAAATTCAGAGCTCACATGCAAGTCTCACAGGAGGAAATCTGTATTCCAGCATCTTCATTCTCTACTTTAGACTTGTGTGGTGTCCGGTTATGGGACAGCATTAAATCTTTGTGTGACCATCTTGTGTCTTTATTTTTTTTTTCCCATGTAGGCGTGAGGTGGAGGTTTTTGTGTGTGGTTAGTTTTTTAGGTTTAGTTGGGGTTTTTTTTTGTGTGTGTGCATTTTAAATTCAAGTTCAGATTTTTATAGCAGTGTGTGGGGTGGTTTTTTCCCTTCACTGTTCCTACCTAGATATCTCAGCTTTGGAAGCTTTTTATGAATTGAAATTTGGCACAGATATCTTCATCCAAAGCAAATTTGAAACAAATATGGTTGTAAAACCTGCTCATGTTTTCAAGCAGATGTTCCAATACAGTGTGATCTACATATCTGGTCAGTACATGACAAAAAAATATCACATTTTAGATGAGTGGATTTTTCTTGAAATTGTTCACATCTGATGATGTTTTCATTCTGGGTCATTGTGTGGAATCTTTAAAATGAGAGCCCTTTTTGGTGAAGATGTGCTGGTTGTGCCAGGTCAGGGTTATCTCTCTTTACAGCTGATGTCAGGAATGTTTATGGGATGGGACTTGAATCCCTGGGATTAAGCAGTGTGAGTGAGTCATGTTTTAACTGCACTCACACCTAGGCTGATGAGTTAGGGTCTTCTGGCTGGTGAATGTAGCAAAAAGCCAGGTGTGATATTTGCAGCACATTGGCTCAAAAACCTTTTTTTTGTTTTTTGAATTGGAAAGTTCCAGGACCACACAAATGTGCATTTTTTTAACTGGGGAAAAAAGAGGGTGAAAAAAGATCTGTTTTCATTAATTAGGCTTTTTCACCATCCCATGCCATTCCTGGTTAATGGTTATGTATTTTATAATGGTTTGAGTTGGAAGGGAGCTTGGAGAACATCTCATTCCAACCAAAGTTCTGTGCACTGCCTGGTAGGATCAAATCCTGTGCTGGGTGTAGGATGATTCCATAGGTTTGGAGCAGCCTGCACAGCCCCACCTACCTCCATTCCTGGAATTGCCAGTCCTAATTTCTTGTCCTTGCCTCTACCAGTAAATAAAACACTGCCATCAAGAAATTCTGCCTTCTTAATCCCCAGTCTTCCCCTGTTTGTTGGTAGCTTGAAAGCAAAATTCAGATAACAATATATTGATTTCCGTGTCAGGCTATCAATTCACTGTTTCCTATTAAAACCCCAAATATACAATATCTAATTATGTGATACGTTTTAGAAGGAAGATTAAAAATACTTTAAAAAAATCAATTGAATTTAAGGCTGTATATTTTTGAAATGTGAATTGAATGCAGCTGTCTCTGGCTGTGCTCTTTTGGCTTGCTATCCCCCTTTAGAATGTCACTGTTTTAAAGCTGAATAAACATCTAACAACCAAGAGATAATAAAAATGTTATTTAGTGTTCTGTTCCCAGTGGCTTAGGAGAGGTTACAAACCCCGATATCTGGTTAGTGGTCCTAAGGGGTTTCCAGCAAGTTATTTAACTATTCATTTATTAATTTAATTTATAGTCATTAATGAGAGATAAAATGCAGGCACAGGATTCAGGATCCCAGAAAAACAGACATAAGTTATGAATAAGTTTAAAGAGCATGATGTGATCATCCTGGTAAACCACCAGGAGTTTGGTGTCTGTACCACAGACATTTGTGGTAATCCAGTTCTGCCTTCTAGGACAGAGCTTTCTTTTAGTCTTCATTGCTGCTGTGCCTGTTCCCACTCATCTCGTCTCCAAGACAGGGAAACATTTCAAAGCTGGCATTGAGAGGAACATATGAAGTGCACTTAAAAATGCAGTGGATGTTTGCAAATGGGTGGGGTAATTCTGTATGGCGTTCTTACTGTCTGCTATAGAACTGCAGGCACCTCTATGTGGTGTCTGGAAAAAGAAAAAACTAACAAAAAAACTTTGTTATATTTTATTCGCCTAGATCAAAGCTAGTTCACGAATTCTTGGTGTTATGGAACATCTTTCTACAATCTAAATAAAATTCTGTCCACTCTTTGCCAGGTTTTAAGGTCCAGATGGCTCAGGCTTGTATTTATGCTGAAGGAAAGGACTCTAATCTGTC
The DNA here is from genome assembly GCA_013399945.1 of Ploceus nigricollis. Lineage (NCBI taxonomy): Eukaryota > Metazoa > Chordata > Aves > Passeriformes > Ploceidae > Ploceus > Ploceus nigricollis. The sequence continues at coordinate 313,492 of VXBC01007349.1, forward strand.
TTAATATTCTTGTAGTAATCACCAAAAATGTTGTAGTGTCTTGGGGCTGGTTCCTTTGAAAACTTAGATGTGCTAATAGGTGTTTGTCAAAGTGAGGTCCTTGTGGACTCAGACCCTCAAAAAGGTGGTTGAGTCAGTGTTTATTTTTCAAGGCATACAGGGATGCAGAGGTTTATATAAGATTATGTATATAGAAGTTAGTGGTGTAGAATTATGAGCTATTTGATTAAATGGGTGCTGAAGTGTTCAACTCCTTAAAGACCAGTTTAGCCTGGGTATTTGAAAACAAGAACCCTTAATCTAAGTCATTACAGTTTTGGTATTGTAACCAAATATAACCGTGCTCGTAGCAGCCGTGGAATGAAATGGAAAGTGAAAATTAAACAGGGGAAGATTTAGTGCTGTTTCAATCATGCTGAGTTATTGTAGTCATGTAAGAACACTTAGAAAAGCATGAAGCACTTAGAATGCCAAGTTTCTATAATATTATCTGGCAAGCAAAATGGTGCAGTATTATGTAAGCTAATATTTCTTGACACATGCTGACATTTTAGTTAAAGCTTCTAAATTATTTTAGACTTTAAGGAGAATGTGCATATTTTTTCTGCATTCCTGGCAAACTTTTCAAGTTGTTTGGTGTGGAGCTTGCTTGATTCTGATCTGCCCTGTACACTTGTAACTTAGATATTTGAAATTTAACTTGGGCAGCTGTTGATTCTGTGTAGAGATTGAGTGGGAAGTTCTCTGCTCTAGAGCGTGTGCCCCCCTGTTTTAATATTTTATTGTGTGAAGGTGTTTGGAGGTAACATCTTGTGATATGATCATAGTTCCTTTAAACTGTGGGAATAGCACTGTAGGGAGTGATCATGCTGTGCTCTGGAGGAAATACAGAAGATGTTTCAGGAAGTACAATTAGGTTTCAGTTAGATGCAAGATGTCAATGATGTGCTTGGACCTGAGAGGAACTTCAAGCTGGTTATCTTGGTGCTGTCTTGCTTAAACCTGACTTTAACAGGGTGTTGGAAAGGCACCTGGAGCATCCCAATGGAATACCAATAATATGTGCACTAAATGCAGGGTGTATGGAACAGAGACTCTGCAGGGACTACAGAGAAGTAAAGTCAATAAAATCTGTGTGGCTACAGCTGGGCTGATTCCTCCTTGATGCACCTCAGACATTTCTGTGCACACATTCCTGGTATCCAGAATGCAGCCAGGCAGGGGACAACCTGATGTCATCCCTCCTTCAGAGGGTAAGAAAGGAGAGAGAGACTCCCCAGCAGCTCTGGATGGGCTATTTCACAAAAAATGGGGTGTGATAATTCAGTTCTTTCCCTTGTTTATTACAGAGAAAAAGAAAGAACCAAGGTAGCTAGATTTGATCCAAAGCAGAGAAAGTGGGCAAACACCCAGAGACCATCCATGGTGTGCTTTCTCCTTCTTAGCTTCCTGAGGAGCTCCCACCTCGAGGCAGTGAGGGTGAGAAATGAAGCCTGGACAGATGAAGGTGTTGCTGCATTGTGATGCGCAGGGTGTGTGCACTGATCATGCAGAATGCACTTCTTTGTGACAGAAATGTGCCCATGGCAGCTTCCTGGAACCTGGATCCTGCTACCCAAAGAGGCAACCTGTGGAGATTAATTTTAGAGGGTGTGCTACTTTCTAGGATTTGAGGTGGGAAGGGAGGGTTGAATTAAGTGTGAAGGACATAAGCTGAGTAAAGTTCCATAATTGTTTCATAATGGTCACCACTCACTGTCTGGTGGATCAACTCAAGCGTCTTAATAAATTTTGGGGCTGCAGTACACTGAAGTTGCTGTAGGAAAATTGGAGAGATAGTAACTACACCTCACAGAAACATTCCAATCGTATACCAGAGGCTGCATTCCACAGTTCCAGCTGCTGCCCTATGGGTCACTGTAGCTTTACTGTGCTTGCTCTGAATTCTAAATATTGTCCTGTAAGCTCTTGCCTTTGGTCTATTGGTGCTTCATGAGAAGCTCTACTAAAATATTTTAATATGTACGAGAGGATAAACCTTGGAAGATGATAATAGAACTTCAAACCTTTGTAGTGTCATGTACATGATATAGATGCTTTGGTTATGTGAGATAATAAATATTAAAACTAATTATTTACATCCATGTGAGCTGCTCCAGTAGCAGTGCAGGAAGACAGCAAAGAGAGAGGTTTTTTGGAAGAAATTTTGTGTCAGGCTGCATTGTTTCCTAAGCCACAAAAGGAGCTGAGCCACACACAGTTGCTGCTGTGAGGTCTCTGTTCTCGTGCTGCTGCTTTGCTGAACACCCGCGTGTGACCACCTGCTCTCCCTCAGTCCAAAACATCCAAAAAAGAAATTCAAACCACAAAAAAATGCCTCAGAAAAAACTGCCCTGTCCCATCCAACCATGCAGTCACCCTCAAGCTGTTCTAGAAAATAGGCCTGGCAGTGAATAATATGGAAGGGCAGGTGAGTAGGAGGACAAACAGCCTGGAGATCTTTCTTCCTTATAAATCAGTGCTGGAAAAATTATCTTTTATTCAGATAATAAAGTCTGCATTCAAAAGTCAGTCTGCATTCTCACCTATTGCTAGTTACATTGCAGATGTTTTCTGCTGGAAGTCTTCATGGTTTCAGATGTGATTGCACCTGAAGTTATCCTCTACTTATTTGACCTCGCTTCACTGAGAAAAAATTTGTCTTTATTCTCTCATTAGGACACCTGGTTCCAGTACTGTGAAGTGAAGCTTTGCTTTTTTTGTGCTTACTTTTTTAGTTAATTAACTATTTTCTGAAACACGTGTAAAATACAATTAGTAATATATTTTACTGTGTTATTTTTGACAACAGGCAGATAATTAGCTTCAAAAAATAACAGATTTTAATCTAAATAAGTATCTAAATTATAGTCGTTGAGCTGTGAAGAAAAACAAATCCAGCTAATCCTTATTTGCATGTGCCAATTAGCTAAGTGTTAATCAATCTCCTATATAAATGAAAATGAGAAGACTCAGCTCTCTGGTAAGATAATGTTTCCTATTAACAACAAGTAAAACCTCCGATTGCTATTACAGGAGAAAAAAATTCCACTTCTTCTCCTGTTTAAAGTGCCAATAAAACACAGCAATAAACCACATTTTCTTTTAAAAAAATCAATTTTTGCATACCTGTTTGTTGAGAAACTTTTGGTCCAAATGTTATGATGGCTTTTATGACTTGTGAACACCAAAAAGAATGCAGGAATGGTTCAATAGACAAGCAGTTTTGTTCTTTGTCTTCTTTTCCCAGTACTGCCTCTTAGTTCTGAAGAATATACCTTAGTACAGACACCATTGCCTTGGAAGTATGAGCCCACTAAAGAAATTCCCAGATGGGGAATTGTGATGTTGAGAGTACAGTGTTTTCTTTCATGGGAAAGCAAGGAACAAACATTTTTATTTTTTTTTTTAGATATCATGTGTAGGAATGTGAAAATAACTATGTGTGTGCACTGCAAAGAATTTTTGTGTGCCTGTGTTTGTCCAAGATTTATCTTTCACAAGCTATGGGATGATAATTCCCTTGAAAGTTAAAAAAAAATCCCCTGTTAATCCCACTCTGTGCAAGGGCAAGAGATGCAAACCAGGACTTAATAACAGCTCTGTGAGGATAAATGCCAGCTTACTCTGGTAATCTCTGGATATTTCAAAGACACCCCTGCAAGGAAAACAGGACTCTGTCTAGCAGCCATGAGGAATTGCTGCATATGCCAGAAGTTGTCTCTGTAAGCAGAGCCATGTCAGACTTGCCATGCTGGAGGCACTGCCTGGTTTGTCAAACCACTTCAAGGAACAGGATTGGAAGAATGTGAATATCCCCAGAACTGCTTAAACAATTAACATTTCCATGCTAGCATCTATATTTCTATCTTCTTCATACTGACTTTGATAAAAGGGTGTGGTTTTTGTTTTGGTTTTGGGTTTTTTTTTTTGGTGGGGGAGACTTTTGTCGTGGTTTGCTTGTTGGTTTACCAGAGCAAATTCAACTTTTAGATGTGTGTGTCCTTTCAAAGCTGAAAAACAAAACAGCAGGCTCGTGCTGTGAGAAGTGAGCTTTTTCAGAAAGGTGTGCAGTGATCACCACAGATCACCTTTGGAAGGATTTTTCTGTATGGTTGCTTGATGATTTCAGGCAGAGTGTGATTTCATCTGTATTTTCAAGTGTTGTTAAAGACAAAACTGAAACATTTTAATTTGCTTTTTATGGTCTATATCAGTATATACTTTTGCAAGGATTATACATACACTTAGCATAAATGTTAGTGTTTTAAATATCATTGTAATTTGTACATTAAATTACAGTTCCATGCAGGGAAGGTGGACAGTGAAGCCCATAATGTTCGTAGGCAAAGGGTAAATTTTGTGTGATACCTCTGTGATGAGTGCAAATGTATTTTGCTAAAAATGAATTTTATTTAAAAAGCAAACAACAACTTTCTAACCTATTTGAAATTTCAGGTTCTTCAAGGGTCAGCTCAACATGCACAAGTATTCTCTGAAAATGTCAGCCTGAAAATTTGTTAGCAGGTGTCAGGATTTTGAGGAGTAAATGTATGCTCATGTAGGGTTTTAAAATTCAGGTGTCTATTGTAGCAAGCTATTCACTAAAAAACAACAACAACAAAAAATCCCAACAAAAATAAAAAGACACCACCCCCCCAAAAAAAGAAATAACATACTCTGTCCCTCCCCTCTGCAACTGGACAAGGGAAAGAAAATATAACAAAATATAACTTCATGGGTTAAGGACATAGAGAGATAGCAAACACAGTCACAGGCAAAACAGACTCAACCTGAGGATATTAATTGAATTTACCACTGAAAAAATCGGAGTGGGATAATGAGAAGTGAAGTAAATCTTAAGAAAATGCTGTGCAATAAAATCTTTGTCAATAACTGTATTTAAATCCTGAGGCTAGACAGCATTTCTTAACATGTCTTTTTATTTTAATTCTAAAATGTGAAATGCTGGAGTTTCTACTAAAAGTAACTGCATAGCCATTTCTCCCCATTAAAAAAATAACAAAATTTCAGCAAGGACCCCTAAACGACACTGGCAAACTGGTGGTACTTTGAGACTTCCATTTTCCTATTGGTATTTTATGGGGAAAGAAGGACTGAACCTGAGCCAAGTTTTAAATGCTGACAATAAACCACTCCCTCTCCCCCTATGCCCTTCTTCCTTGGAAAGAAAAGACTGTATAAAAACTCTCTCCTAGGTTTCATTAGTTCTTGAACTCAATATTGATCTCACACCAATTTCAACCCAGTCCATTTTAGTAACTTGAACAGAATTGCTTTTGACTGGGGGCAGCGGAGAGCTGGAGACCAGAGTTATCACCAATGAGTTGAGGATAATTACTCATTCCCTTCTCAATGGGCTGCAGCTAATGCCCAAGTTAATCTGCTACATGGCATCCCTATTATTTTTACTTCTTTGGTTTTTTTTTTTGCTTTGTGTTTTGAGATGAGTTAAAGCAGTAAAATAATTTCTTCATGCATCTCACAGTAAAGATAGATGTGGCCATTTTAGCCAATTAGTTATGAAGGGTTCTTAGGACACTGAAATAAGACATTCTTCAAGTACATGTGTATTTTCTGGTGTAGGGATGGAGTCCCAGTTAATGCTGAATGAGGCCATTTTTTGAGTTGATTTTTATGCTCGCGAGAGTCTTTGTTTACCAACCCTAATTTGTTTTATTGCTGTGCAGTGTGATGTGTGAGTAGGTGATAATTCAGCACTCGTGATTTCCTTCTGACCAGTCAAGTGTTCTTTGTTTGCTGTTGTTAGAGAGGTGAAAATGTGGAGCAGCCTTGGGAAGATTTTCCAGTGCTGAACTCTGTGAACATCTTTCCACACTTCTTGGAGTCTTGGGTTTCCATTAATTATTTTTCCAGACAGCAAGTTGCTTTCAAAAGTATTCATGAGGGAAAACTTTCATTTTTAGAATAATATAGAAGAAAAGGTGTGGAATTTCAGCAAGTCCCACATATAAAATGCTTGGATATGGAAAAGTGTAATCTATTTTTTAAGTTCATGTGGAGTGTCAATGACTGAATTGCAAGTATAACACCACTAATGAACAAACCCCATATATTTTGTATGGGTCACTTCAAGCATTGCCTTGGTACCTGAAGTAAACACAAAGAAAAGCAGTGAGATAGCTCTTTACCCATGCCACTTAAATTAAAAGTGAATAACCAACTTCTTGGGCCCCCAAAACACCTTCTTGTTTCCCTCTAAGCCTGACAAGGCCATTGATTTTGACCTTTCTTTTTGCAGTTGCCATCAGCCTTGTTGATGTTTGATGCAGTTGCCATCAGCCTTGTTGATGTTTGTGTCTCAGAAATTGATGTGGTGGTGATGTGTTCTGTAGTACATGAAACACAGTGGCTTTCTTTTCAAGGGATAGAGATTTACAAAACTTCATTTTCCCAAGTATCACTCCATACTATTTGGATTTCTTGGTGTAAGGGTGTACTGAAAAAAAAGCCTCTGTTTCCCACCATGTACTGCAGTTTGATGTTTGCAGTGATTGGGAGTTAATGAGAAGGGAGATGAAATTCAAGATTCACTCTTGTTCTGTGAGTGGCTGACTTGGAGCTACTGGTTAACAGAGAGGTCCTGATTTGTATTGAGTGTCACAGCTAGGAAGAGGGAGCACAGTAAATATCATAAGTTCATCTAATAGTGGGAATAGAAAGTGATCTAACAGTATTTAAAATGTCTTGCACACTCATATTCAAAGCAGCATGAATAAATTATTGTCAGATCCACATGCTGTGGGGAAGAGAGATGAACTTTTAATTGTTGTATCACAGGAATAAATTAGAAAAGAATGGTTTGTTCTTCATGGATAGGGAACAGCCATGGTGGGCATGTATTTGAATTCTTTTCAGTGCTGAATCTCTGTTATATTTGCATTTGTGGTGCAGAGCTCCCTTCAGCTGACCTGTGAGCATGCAGATTTAAACTGTGATGGTAACCAGAGCCTCAAAAGTCCTTTTATGCCTTGGCAACACACTGCTCTGTTTTGTAAATAACCTTAATTCTTTAGGTATTTCTCAAATTTTAGAAAGCTCAGGTATTATTTACATGAGACATGAATTTTTCCTCACTGCAATACTCTGTCCTTTCTTTTTTTGAAATTTCCCAGTGATCCTGTTTCACTGGCAGCAGCAGAACTGCCAATATAGACAGAGAATTTCTTGTCCCTGCATGTTCTGTCAGCAGAAGACAGTGGATGACACAGCTGCTAAAGCTTTGCACCTTTATGTTGACCATTAGAAATGGACTTTAAGGGACAAAATCCTGTCTGGATGTGCAGATAAGTGGGAAGTTATGACAGAAAATGCTGCTTGTGCCAGGGCATGGGAATGACTGAGGGAAATAATGCATTACCAGGAGTGTTAAGCCTCACAGAGAGGAAATGCAGAAAGTACAATGGTTCCCATTCCGGCTAATGCAGATTTTTCCATCAGTTCCTCACACAAAGTGCAAGTTATTTTTTTGAAGTTTTCATGTAGCCATGGTGATGCTAAATTATTGTTGTCATCATCCTGTGTCCACATGGATAGATGGGCTCCATAGCTGCATTTCCTATGTCTCATTGAAACAAAAAAAATCCCACTGATGTATTTAATATACCTCACAATGCCAAAACAACCTGCTGCTTTTGTGTTGTCCTTTGAGGCAAAGTAGGCTCAGAAGAATCTTATGACTACCTGGAAGCAAACTGTGGTGAGGTGTGTGTTGGTCTCTTCTCCAAATTAGCAAACAACAGGACAAGTGGAAATGGCCTCAAGGATGCTCCAGGGGATGTTTAGGTTGGGCATGAGAAAAGACTGAAAAGCTTGTCAAGGTGCCCAGGGCAGTGGCTGAGTCCCCATGCTGGAGGGATTGAAAAGAATTTTGGATGTGGTGCTCAGGGAATGGTTCAGTGCTGGCCTGGGCAGCGTGAGGTGAATGGTTGCACTCGATGATCTCAGGAGTCTTTTCAAACCCAAACGATTCTATGACTCTGTGAAATTAAGTCAATTAAGATTTCATACCAAAAATTTATAGTGGGCTGGAAAAATGAAAGCTCAGCAAGACCCAAGCTTTCAACCAAGATCAAGCCTTGTGCCTCCACTAGAAGGATGGCTGTTCAAAAATGGTGATATAAAATAGAATCTCTGATGTAAATGTTTTATAAGCCTTTAGTATCGTAATACTGAGGGTGTACCTGAGCTAGATTTTGCGTCTTTTCTTTTAAAAAAGTGTAGCTAGAAATGCAATAAACAAACAAACCAGTCATCTGATAATTTTATTTTATTTATTTTTAACTCCCAAGACCAGGGAATTAAAATAAACCTCTGTTCTGTTGTTGTGTGTCAGCAGCAATGGGTAAAAAACCTAAAAGTGAAGGAATGTTTTTCTTTTGCTTATGCACAATGAGTTTGTATTGTATTTGAAGGTTGTTTGTTAAGAGAGCTGAATCTTTCCTTCAAATATTTATGTTCATGGATTAAATTATGCTGTACTCTAGTTGGAGACCTGATCCTAGTTGGAAATAGCAATTAAGAAGTTTGCTATTGAATATCAACCCCATTTTTGCTCAAGATGTGAATTTTATACCTATTAAATAAAGCTGCTGATTTCTGCCCAAACTCCAATTTTTTGCATCTGGATGTATAGCCAGGAAAGAACTATTTCTGTCATTTGAGAAAAATGGTGATAAAAATTTTCCTTAGGTAAGAAGTTGTAGAGATCATGAAGTCTTACATTTGCCATTACTGTCTACTTTTGCAGCTAAATATTGAAGTAAAACTCACTGGTCTACCCTCAAAGCATATTAAAAGGGCCAACAAATAATAGGGAAACAAATGTAACATTTTGTCAAAGGAATTTAATCCAGCAGCATTTCTGTATTATGCCATCCTTGTACTTGCATTCAGCAAATCTTTTTTTAAAGGCTGAACAGCATGAGACAGCTTTTGCTCCAGAGGAACACTAATTGGTGATTTGAGAGAAATGTTAAGTATTTCCTCCATTCCTTAGTTCTATTTTTCTGCTTCTTTTTCAGTAAAAGCTTAAGGAGGGGATACCTGACAAAGGAGGAACCCACAGTTAGTAAACGCTTCACTGCTGGTGTGTCTGTCAGGAAATTAGATCAATGAAAATTAATTCACTCCTATAAGAGTAATTTCCTCACTTAATGTCTTCATCTAACATGAGGGTGCCTTCTCCCCTGCCTGCTTTGAGAGCAGTAAATCAGTTGAGCTCTCTATTCCAGACAGGGCTACAGAGGTCCTTAAATTCTCAGAATGATATGGTAACATTTTCCTTTCCTTTTGGTATTTTTTTCTGAGGCTGAAAGTATCTCATGAGCTCAGGAAGGAGTTGTGATTCTGTGACCATCTTGGTGCAGAGAGCACGCTGAAGATTTTTCAAATTAACTGCTGCTGTTTGAGCCAAAAGAGACTGTTTCTTCATTTTTTTTCTGCCATAATCTGTGCTTTAAGTCACCCCATGCTTCTCCCCTTTTACCCCATGTGGCACAGCAGGGTTGTTTAGCAAGACTTGTCCCCTTTTGTGAACATAAAAGTAATGAGAGGGGAGAGGGAATATCTCATGCTGTGATTCACTTTCTGAGCAACATTAGGACAAATGTTGTGTTAGTTACTGTGATTGTCCTTCTTCTCCAGCCACTGCTTTCTCTTGGATGGGATGGCAACAACATCCTGGGGCTGGAATTGTGGTTTTATCATCTGCTCAGTGGGACAGCTCTTTTTTCTGAAATCTGTGTGGGTGCAAGGCCTTTTTCTTTTGTACAAAACTAGGGGACAATGATATGACAATATCTAAGGCTTGATCTAAAGTCATGACCAGTATTCGTATGGCCTCCAGCCATATTTTCCTTAAGCTCTCCACCATTTTCTTGAGGACTTTCAAGAACTGCTTTAAGCTGTTATTAAAACCTGAAGAAACTGAGAGGATTCAGGGAAATGACACTTTGCTGCACAAGTTTTCCATGCTCAATAATTTGTGCTCTAACTGCTGTGGTTGGAAGGCTGGGAAAAGCAGATTCCCCAGGAAAATGGAACATCCAGATCACTTCCAAACACAGTGGGTACTGTTTTGCAAGAACTGTTTGGGAGCTGGGCATCAGATGTTTTCTTCCAACCCAGTAAAAATGGGAAGGACTATGATTAAGTGTTGACATTTCTGCTCCTCAATTACTGTTTTCTCCTAAGCTATCTCGGTGTTATTTGGCTATGCTGACCTATAGGGCTTTCTTAACCTTTCTGTAAACTCAGCTGCCAGTCACAGGCTGGATATAATTACTCTTTGGTGCTGAAACAGACCTTTTCTCCAACTTTGAAGGCTGAAAGATTGCCTCAGGTATTTAGTTAACTGGCTGAACTTTTTTAATTGGTACAAACTGTCTGTAAAAACTTCTGTTTGCCCACCACACCACAGCTTTGCTATTGTAAGTTTATACACTCATTCTGATTATAATCACTGATACAGGATATCAGTATATGATCAATGAAGCATGGCAAGATTCTGAAACATCCCTGGGGGCCATCAAGCCAGAATTGAACACTAATACGTATAAATTGGTATCAGTTAATCTAGAATTTATAAGATAGATTGGCTGAGTTAATGCTTAAAATTGGATTATCTTTTAAATGCTGTTGTAAAGCTTATTTCCCCTTACTAGTTCACATGAAAACCACATTAAGGAATTCTCTATTAATTTTGGAGTTATGTGATAAAACTGAAAAAAAGAAATGTAACTAAGGTTTGTATAAGGTACAAAATAATAACACTGTTTTCCTTAAATAATGTGTGTGCTTATATAACAAACTTATTTCAAGTCTATGGCTTTCTGTCGTCCCCCCCCCCAAAAAAAAATTGCAGTCAACACTTGTTGATCAGTTCAAATATACAGAATCCAGTGAGTTTAGATATTAGGAACTTTGTCCAGCTTGATAAAGATTCCACAAACACTTATGAATAAAAGGAAGGCAAAGCCTTACCAGTGCCCATCACAAGGAGAGATTTAGATGTCTAAAACATTCTTTTTTGCTGGTATTTGAGTTGAATACCACCATACTTTCTCAGAAAGCTTATTTTGCTTTCCTAAACAGTTAAATTCTCATTAGGAAGGATCTAATCATATGGCTCTGGTATTCAGAACTAACTTAATCCATAGAAATGTCTGAGTTATGCTTCTGTTCAGAAAATCCATCATTCTCCTTAAGAGGAATTCTGGCTGTCCCAATAAGAGAATGGCTTGTGGCTTACAGGATTGAACGTGTGATTTAATTCACAGGTCATTCATAGACAAGTTCTGCTGATGGGGCAGGTCCCTTAAGTGCTCCTTACTCTCATTTAATTTCCTTTCTGTAAGGTAGATTTGTGCACTCTGCTCTCTTCCCCCATCTTTATTTTGTCCATTTAGGTCCAAACTGATCTTGTGTTTACTGGCTGTCTTTCCTATCCCAAAGACAGACTGGTTGAAGAATTATCCTGGAATGGGCTGAAATCTGGGTGGAAGTCAAGGGACTGCCCATCACTAAGTCAGTCTGTCATTGCAGCCCTCTTATAGGAACTTGAACAGCTCTGGGTTTCTTCTCCGTGAGGGCACTCATCCCATGGCTGAATTGATGCTTCCATATGTCCCAAATCTCCAGGTTTTTGTGTAGTTAAAACTGTTGTGATGGGCTGGCAAGGCAGTGTTTTCCTGGCTTCACCTCTCAGTATTCCTGCATATTAACTCCTCTCTGCATGTCCTTACAGTGAGTGGCAGCTCTGGAGCACATTTTCCTCACATAAGCAGTTATTTTTTCATTCAAAATGTCTGAAAGTTCAGCTTTTTGCAGCCAGAAAGTGCAGACCCTTTAGGACTCTGAGATGTGCTCAGGATCTGAGAGCAGACTATCTTAAACCCCAGCTACCATTAGGGCAACATTTAGTTTTGACTTTAGAGTTATTAATGAGATATTTCTATTTTTATATTTTGTATACCTACACATATATTTATATCCATAGTGTGTGTACACACACGAACACACAGATGTTTACTTTGCCATCTTTTTGCTGCAAGTAGATATTACTATTTTTGTGAAAGGTGTCAGGGACTGACTGACTCCTGTTTTCCCCTGAGAAGCAGTGGAGCAGTTTCAGGTGCTGAATTACCTTCAGAAGCAGTACATGAATTTCAAGAGGATTAAAACCTCAATCAGAAGAGACAGTTAGGCAGGCACTTCTTGACAGGACTTGTAGGAAAAAAACCCCCAACCTATAATCCCAACTGAAACTGCTGTAAGATTTCTATCAAACTAATATTTATCACAAAAAGCTTTCTTTCACTGGATATTTTGGCTAGCCTTACATATTCAAGTTCATGTAAGTGTTTTAATACTTTGATCCATTTACAGCTCTAAAGCAGCTTGACATGACTGGGCTATTTTTTTATTCCTCACATTATAAAATGCATTTGTATAGAAAATTTATGGGTTGCTGGTTATACACCTGCATACATATTTTTCTTCAGTAGATGTAACAAAAAGGAATAAAAATAGTCAGAAAAAAATATGGTCGAGAGAATGAAAGCAAGACTTAAATGAAAGCTTGCATACAGAAAGTAGAAGAAACAAATATGATTACAAAAATGGTTTATGTGTTGATGATAGCCTAGAGAAATTAAACTACTGCAGGACAGAATGGTTACAGGAACTGAGAGTGCTTTTAATCTGCTAAACTCTAGATCACTGGCTCTGGCTCACCTTGGGCTGTAATAGTAGAAAGTATTTAATGGATGACTAATGAAGTGTCAGCTGTACCAGCCCATTCCTCACAAGGAGTGCAGGGGAGGGGTTTATGGCTGCAGCCACTGCATTTGGCTTTCTAGACAATGCAGAAAACAGTGGTTTGTGGCTTGACTTCTTTATTTTTTATTATTATTTGATTTGGTTGTACTGTGAGTATTCCTGGGGCACTAGCATGATTTTACTCCTCATCCAATGCACGCCGCCCATCCATGGGACCAAAACTCTGTGGATTTTGCTGTGCTGTCAGAGGTGACACACAGGTGAAAACATGTCAGGGAGCAGCAGTGGCAGGTAAACCTGGCCAGCCCGCAGGCAGGGGCAGTGCTGTCACTGGGCACAGACCTGCAGGACACCACTGAGGTGATGGCAGGGCTGCAGTGGCACTGAGCTGCTTTGGGTAATGGGTGTGTTCCTTCCAGATCATCCCAAAAAATGCAGTGGATGCAGAGAGTCAGGATCAGAAAGGCACAAGACCTGCCTAGGCACAGACTTGCCTGTGGTGTAGCTCAGGCAAAGATCAGGGCTCACTCACTGGGAATGCAAGGAAAGGGGAATGAGGCAGGCTGAGAGTATCTCCAAATGCTGCTTGAGGAAGGTCTTGAAATGTGGGAGAACAAAGCCTCTGGGTCTTTACAAAAAGACAATTTTAGTAGCCCACAAATATGAGGCTCTTGCTCAGGCTGAACTTCTCCCATCAATCCAGAGTTCATCCTTTGATATTAAGTGCTAACAGAACTGTTAAAATCCAGTGGTTTGCACTGGGAGCACCACATGGGCACTCCCAGTGACCTAAGCAGTCCCACAGCCCAACAGCTCTGTGGTTACTGCATGCCCCATGGCTCCTCTGCTGTCAGCAGCCCCTCGCTTCAGCTACTTGCTATCTCCTTGAAAATTCAGGATGAGATCTCCATGGTAGGAGGAAGGGATTTATTTTCACCACCTGCTTTTTATATTTTGGTCTCCACGCTTCATTCTCTGCCAAGTCCCTCATGCTTGAGGGGAGCTCTTCCTAGCAATTCACAGAGCCACTTCATTACTGTCCTTTGAAAACATCTTTATAACTCCTACGCCGCTTGACAGTTGTTGGGCAGCACTTTGAGAGCAGCTCTGATGAAGTGCTGAGAGCGTGCTCTGTCACGCTGACCAGCCCTGCCTGTCACCCAGCTGTGTCCCCAAGCCCCTGGCAGATGGACAGGGCCGTTCCTGCGCGGCTCCGCGCGCTTGCGCTCCCTCGCATCGCCGCTAACGCCCGTGACCGCTTTTGCCACCTCATAATTGAGCTTTCACTGGGTTTTGTTGCTGTGCTGAGGCTTTTTTGGCCAAGTGCCACATCTTTCTTGGCAGTACCGCTGACCAGACAAAGCACATGTTGGGCCATGAGTGCCCATACATATTTTTTTCCTTTTGCGGCCGCTCTGAGGTTGTTTTTCCTCCCGGATGAACAATGAGGATGTTGTGTGACTGCCTGTTGGGTGTTGTCAGTGCAGCAGAAGGATGAATGCCCCTGATCCAAGCTGTGCCTGGGAAGCCCATGTGCTGGATCTGGCCTCGTCGGGAGGCTCTGGCCCTCCCAGCTCGTCTCCTGTGAGCTGCCAGGTGGCTCTGCCGGTGCTGAGCGGTGCCTGCAGCAATGAGAGGATGAGGGAAATGTGGCTGGCCCGAGAGATGCACCAGGAGAACCACTCTGGTGGTCTGGAGCTCTGTCCCAGTCAGCCCCTGCTGCCTGACTGTGTTCTCACCTATCTTTGCAAAAGAGGAACCTGCCTCTTCTTTTAAAGGGATGCATGGCTGAAATAAATAGTAAATTGTGAGCCTAATTCTTCCCCAGCAGTTTGCAAGCTGAGCAAGGGTATTGGCCATTGCTGTGCACCAAAGATACAGTAAATCCAACCTCCTGCAAAGCTCTGGGCAGCATGAATTACCTGAGGTATTGCCTACCAAGGCCCGTGGCAAATTTCTTCCCCTCTGGTTAGCAGGAGGCAGCTTATGGGCTGTTCTTGTTCCCCTGATGAAATAGGGGGTATCAGGGATCTGAAACTGCACCAGATGGACCCAGTGCAAATAGCAATGCTTCTCTGGGAGTTGCAAAGGGGAGTTGAAAGTGATGCACAAGACAAAGATATTTCCATTCAGAAATATCAGATAACAGAGAGTGTTCCCAGCAGTTTCTCCAGAGCACTCAGATGAGTTCCAAAAACTTTTTCCAGTTTTCTGTAAATGAATTGCTGGGGCAAAATCTTCCTCCACCTAAAATTAGGTGTTAAAGCTGGGTGGTAAGCATTTGCTTTTGCTCTCTGAAGCTGTCCTGGTGCTACAGGGGATGGCAATACTATTCCCCTGGGGAAGGAGGGACATCCTTGTGAGCTGGCAGGAAGGCACCTGGAAAAGGGATCCAGCTGCTGGGAGCAGGGACATGCAGGATCCCTGCTGAGCACCCCTGCATTTCAGATTGCAGAGGAAAATGGCAGATTTCACCCCAAAAACCAACCCTATAAGGTTTTGTAGCAGAACTGCCTGATTCAGAGTGAGGTATCTCAACTCTGTGAGCAAAAGTACACCTGGTACCTTGGAGCTGGGGGAACTGGCTGTTCCTACAACAAACCAGAGTGAGGGGACAGGCTGGGAAAGGTTTGAGAGGTTAAACAGTACCTGTGACTTGGCTGGCCTGGGAAAACCAGCCCCAGCTCAGGGTTTCTTGGGCTGATCAGTCCTAGGTGGCAAGTGGTTAATTAACACCACAGCCCCAGGCACTCTGGCTGGGCTCTTCTCAAAGGAAGGCATGGTCCTGCCTCAGAAATTTCCATTTCCAGAGCCCGGCCAGTTTCTGCACAGGCCACCAGAGGCCAGTGTTAGTTGTCCCAACTCTGAGTATCCATGTGTGTCTCCTTTATTTTGTGTTTCTGTAATGCCAAAGATGAAGAGGTCCTGCCTTGCAAAGGCACATCAGTATAAAATCAGATGTAGAGTACTCCAGTTATAGTCCTTTGTGCTCTGAGAGACCTCAAGGCTGTAAGGAGACTAGCAGGGCACCAATTCCCAAAAAAACCCAGTGTTTATAACAGTGTATAAATTCAGAGCTCAGCAATATGAGGTGGCAGTAGCAGTGGGTTTCTCTGAGGTGTATTGTGTGTCTGCCTAATGAATGCTTTTCTTTGTGAGCAGTGATCTTTTTCTCCCTTTATCCTCACTATTCCCTGTTGGATGTGATAAGAGGTATTAAAAATAAGTGAGCATGATGTAGCCTTTTTCCATTTTAAGAAGGCTAATTGCTTCCTGATAATTTGATTCCAAGTGAACTGAATAAAAGCTTCTAGATTTTGGAGACATAGATATGAAAGCAGGAAAGGATCATTTTCATCTGTTTTACTTCATCTTGACCTAAAATGCAGTTGGATTTAATAACTTTTTTTACCAAGCCCAGTGAATGATGACTGTAGAACAGCACCTCTTTTAGGGAGAAAGTTAAATCTTGCAGTCTTGATTAAGGATCTTCTGTTGAAGGATAATTTTTCTCTCTCTTGAACAATGTCTGTATAATTACTATTTTTGAAATACAGGAAAGCTTGAGCCTCTTCCAAAAGTGTTTAGAAGCATGTTATTTGTCTATTTCTTTTTCAATCACCAAAAAACTCTTTCTGATCTTTCTTTGATCTCTCTGATGCTCTTTATTTAGGTTGAGGCTGGTTAAAGCAATGTATGATCATCTCCAGATATAAAAGATGAATCAAGACATCTCAATATTAGAGCTCTATTTGGGACATGTAATGAAGCAGCACTCAAGATCCTATAAAACGGAGTGATTCAGCAAAGGGACTTCTGTCACAGCTGTGGTTTCAAGGCTGTTTTGGGATGGTGGGGTCTGTAGCATGATTCTTGCTCCTCCCTGTGTGCTCCAGTCCTTTCCCAGAGGTAAATGTGGGTCTTTGGATGCAGGCAGACATCTCCCCAGACTGAATGGAGCTGTGGGATTTCCCCTCAGCTTGGGGGAAATGTGTGTGCTTGGTCCTTCCTGGGTCAGGTCCTGTGTGCCAGCCCTGTAACCCTGCCCCTGTTCCAGCTGAGCCTTGCATGAACCAGAAAAGAAAAAAATAAAGGTTGGGCCCCAGACCTTATGGCATACAAAAAGAGAGGAGAAAGTTTGATTTAAAAAAGCAGCAATTCCCAGAAAACTGACATTAATTTTAGAGTAGTTCATTGCTCATATTCATTACATTAAAATATTGATGCCATCACTGAGATCACCTCCAGGCCATGCATCATATTTTCTTAGTGAATTGACAGGGAAACCTAATTGAGCAAGCATTAGAGGTAGGAATTGAGAGTGGGAGAAAGAGGAGCTCAGCTGAATGTGGCATGATTCACAAGGACTCCTCCCCAGCCATTCATCTGTGGTGTGTCTGCAATAGTGTATCCCTAATTAAATGTGGAAGGGATGTGCTAGTGCCAAAGGGATGTTACTCACAGGCAGGGAAGGAACCCCAAAATAATCACTGGTGCAGTAGTGATTATTTTGTGCTTGCTTTCTTTTAATATTTAGATGCCACCTTAAGAGAAGTAAATCTTGAAGCTATCTTGATAAATCTCAAATGGTGTTATTGCACTCACCTGGTATGGAACTACTTGAATTCTCAGCTTCAGGGATAAACCCACAGTTTTTCTCACACTTGATCTGTAACAAGTTAAAAGGTTTTGTGCCAAGTGTTTCTGCAAAAGTTGCTCAAACTGGTGGGTTGAAAATGAGTGTACTGGGACTCATAATGAATTTTAATCAGTGTTTTTTATCTTTGTTCTAAAGCATTTGAAAGTCCTCTCATACTGTTTCCTCAAGGTTCAGTTGCACAGATTTTTTTTTGTGAAATTTGAGCAGATGGTGATGGATTGTCAAAGGTTTCCTGTCCTACACCTTCCATTTCTCTTGTCATTGTCATCTCTGATTTTGATTGCAAACAGGACATCTTTACTTAGCCAAATGAATGCCAATGTTTGGGCCGACAAATGTTTCAATGTTAGATTGGGGTGTGCATTTATTTTCTTCCTCTCCTAAATTTCTTGGAAAAAATTTAACAGACAATAATGCTTGGTTTAATTAATAAAATAAAAAGCAAACAAATCCAAACTACAGTTCTTAGAAGAATGCCAACAAAGATGATCCCTCAAAATCCCTAATACAGAAAACCCCCAACCCCTTAAAAAAACAATCCAAAAGCAAAACCTTCCAAGCAACTTGTGCTTGTTAAGTACACACAGTGCTCTATCTGAAGGTAGCTAGAAATGAAGTAGAGCTAAAACCTGTTTCAACATGCTTGTCAAGGAGCAGTCACCTCAGTTGTGAAAATGCAATTTCTCACTTGTTAGTTTCTTCAGAAATAGGACACTTTTTCATTAACTGTTCTTCTTGTCTTTTGTCTTTCTCTAGGTAAATTCTTTTATTATGCTGTGCATTTTAATGAGTGTTTGCTGTGAGGTTTTCTGTGTGGCCATCACTTAGAAACACTGCTTTCCTTTACAGCACAGCAAAGCTTCAGGTGGCATTGCCCAAATTCTCTGGGATCAGGGGCAGAAAAAACCTAAATTGACATTTTCCGGTTGCTCTGGTGCCTTTTTGGAGGAAAGTGGGGACGTGATTCCAAGATTGCAAGGCTGGACCCTCTTTGGGCAGTAAGCAGCAAGCTCCCACTAAAGCCCTTTCCCCAGCACTGTGCCCCAGCCTGGGCGCTTTCCCTGGCTGACAAGTTCCTCCCTTCCAGCTGCCATCAAAAGTCTGTGGCACTCAAGATGCCTCAGCTCATTTTCTCAGCTTGAGTGAGCCTCCTTGCATTAGTGTGAGCTGTCCAGGAGCCTGACAAGCCTCCTTCCCTGCAGCTTAGTGAAGGAAAAGGGGGACATTAGCATACAGTTGTCCTTTGTGCATGGAAAAACATAATAATCCTTTTTTCAGCCCCGGCGCTGCGCAAACGCTCGGAGCGAGGGGTTTATTCTGTCATTTCTTTGCCTGAATAATTGCTATTGCTAATAATGGAAATAACATACTAGGTGACTGGGTTACCACGCTGATCATGTGGGATTTGGGCAAACTGTTCCTATGGCTCATTTAGTTTGCAAGATTTCACACTCTGTGAATCTTCTCACACTCAGTAGGAACTGGCACGGCTCTGCAAAACCATATCAGAGGGACAACAGGAGTGATGCAGACACATGAACTGGGAATATATGCCTGAGACAGGGCCCCAGTCTCTCAGGGAACAGAGCTGGTGTCAGTGTGGACACTTGAAATGATGCCAATATAATTTCACCTGATTTTTCTGCTTTTTGGGTTCAATATAGTTACTTTTATGGCCATGTTATATATGTATTATCAATTCCAGCTATATTGTCTCTTTAGACAAACTGGCCTTCAAGTCTACGCTGACAAGAATATGCTTTGAAGCTTCTTTCCACGAAGATATTTTCCCTAATAATTTCTATTTTGGCAACAAACTCAGACTGCTGACGGATTTTGGAGCTGTCCAGCTGATGAAAGCATTCTCTTTGTCTCATTATTTTTTGAGGTTGGGACAGAAATGTTTTGTTTTAAAAGCAAGTGTGCACACATCCTCTGGATTATTTGATTGTGCATCTGCTCTTTTCAGTTTCTGCAAATATTTATATAAATCTTTATGGTTTCCTGTTCACTGTAAAATTTTACTGGGTTGCTAATCTTGATTGTATCTCAATCACCCCCTTAAATCTTCCAATTCAGGATACAAAAACAAAAATGGGGAAGGCAAACACTGCACATTTCAGATAGAATTTTTATTTTGTTTTATCTTCAGTGAAAGAAACAATTGCCTAATATTTACTAGTTTTAATTAGAAACTGATTAGAGGTATTTGGATCAAAAGGTCTCATTAAATCTTTTTATTTCTGTGTTGTATTAACCTTGGCCTATGACAGAAGTGTGCTGGTGGCAGCTCAGCCAGGTTTTTCTGGCTAAGAATTGTTCATTGTAGTGTTCAAGCTGTTCCACAGTGAACAGTCTTCAGAGTATTTTGATGGCAGGGTGCAAGTCAAGTTGCAGAAATGTCCACTTCCCTCTGGCCCTTGCAGTTAAAGGCCCTTGTTCTCATTATTTTAACATGTGTGAAGTAACCAAGTACTTTGAGCAGGCATTTACAGTTGTGATTAAAGCAAATACACTGCTTCTTAATAATCTCTTCCCCAAAGAAACTCCTCAGAGTGCCTTCATATTTGTTCCAGCTCCCTGAACTCATTAAGTCACATGGATACTGTTCTTAAAATCTGAGGTCTTATCTCTTTCCCAGGATGGGGTGGTCCAAACACCACAACCTTATGAAATTCTCTTTAAGAGTAAGCTTGTTGTTTTTTTTTTAAACGACAGGAAAGCTTCAGGATTTAAATGCAAGTGAGTTTTATGAAATTCTGTTCAAAACAGTTTGGAATGAGTCAGTCCTGTGTGATGATGCCACTATTCACATGTGAATTAAATCCTGTCAGTGCCTCAAAACAGAATTCAGAGGTTTTGCTCTGTTCCTGCTCAGGCACTGGATAGCTGGGTAAGCCTGTGTCAGGAATGAGTATTAACTTCAGGAAAATTGGGTGAATGAGTGGGTGAGAAACTCCAGCTCAAGACAAGCTGTTTGGTGGCCTGCCAGGTGAGGGTTGTAGCTCAGACAGGGACACAGGAGCAGTGACTGAAGGTGTCCTGTGTCCCTCTTGCTGTCTTAAAATGAGTGGAGCTTAAAAACAGCACTACTGGAGCTGTTACACAATGATCTGTGAGATGGTGGGCAGTGAGTGGAGCTGAGTATGTGCCCTGATTTGATGATGGAAACTTATTTCCTAAGAATCTTCTTAAGTGCAAGTGTAGATCCAGGAAAACAGGGGTAAAAAGGGCAAAGAAAAACACAGTAGGAGGAATCAGAGAGGATCAGGACCTTGCTGGTTCAAAGTCCTATTTTCTTCTGGCTGGATATGGGATCTTGAGCTGTTTTTGATGAATTCTCAGCGCCTGCACCAGAACCAAAGAGCAGCAGTAGCTCAAGTTCTTGTTCCTGGTGCAGAATGTATTGACCAGATGCAAGCTGCCTCCTCAGATCTGCAGGGGAACCTCTCTGCTGTGTGGCCCAGCCCTGCTTCTGCAAAGCCACACGAGGCCTGTGGAGTGTGGAGGATTTTGGCTTATGCCCACAGACCTGGTGGGATTGTATTTCTGTATTTTCCATTCTTCTCCTCCTTTCATGGCAGAAATCTGTGCTGCATCTCTACTGGCTGTGTTCTGTCTGTGCCTGCTAAACACCTCGATGGTTTTACTTTTAGAAGCACCCAAATACCTCCAGTAGCTTCCGTTGTCCTTGAAGGACAAACCCCCTGTCCTGATAAACACAGAAATGCTGTGAGCCAGAAATTGTGGTGCCTTGGGTGAGCCAGGTGAACTCAGTGCACATTCTGACCTCACATGAGATACATTTAAAGGAAGGTTAGTCTGCAATCCAGAGCAGGATTGATAAAATTTGCTCTCACTTTGCTGCTGAGCCTTAGTGGGTGCTCTGGACCTTTGCTGTGTGTTTAGATCAAATTTAGAATGTATTATTAAAGCTTCATTGCCTAGCACTTTTCTTTCTTGGAATTCAAAGAGACTTCCAGGTTCTTGGGCTGGTTTGGTTGGTTTTTATTTTGTTTTATTCTTGGCACAGCTGATGCTGTGTGTGGGAAATGGGAAAGTGAATCTCTGCTGTTACTGGTTTTTACTGAGTGCTCCAGAGTGTTTGCACCTTAGAAGATAGGAGAGAATGTTGAATTAAATGATTATGCAAAAGTAAACACAATTTTATACATGCTTGATCGTCTTATACTTTATTCATATAATTATCCAGTGTACCAAGACTTTTCTATCCAAATTCCTTTGGTTGAGTTTAAAAAAGAGCAACAAGAAAGTTTCTCAGTTCTCAAAGTCTGTTTATTGCCTAAAATCCTCTATTTTACAATTAATATTTGCACAAGGGTTGTTTGCTTTGTTGTATTTTCTAGAAATAATTCAAGTTGCAGAATCTATATTTTATAGAGAGTCTATATTTTATATAGAATCTAGATCTAGTAATATTTCTGTTGCTTTTATTTTTGAATAATTTTATATTAGCAGACAAGCACATGCTGTCATTGTGGCCAGCAGGACTGTGTGGCTTACCCACTGCTCATATTAACAGAATTCTTGGAAGAGAGGACCATGCTTAACATGATTTTGACTTGGCCAACTTTTATTTTGGAGTAATATTTAGAACAGGAGCAAAAAGAAGAAAAAAAAAAGTGGAGTAGGCACCTGCTTGAGGAGTCCTGATTGTATTATTACACTTTTAGGATCTGTTATTTGCATGACTTATGGGAAGCGGGAGCCAGTTGTGACACGAGATGACAAAGTGCCACTGAATTCAGAAGCATGTGACAACACAAACAAGCAGAGGACTGATCTGTTGTTTTTCAGTGGTGCTACAGCTGACAAGCAATGCCAGAGCTTTCCCTGGGGAAGCCTGTCCTTTTTGTGAGATGCAATTGATTTAATCCTTGAATGCACCTCTGTCTTCTGACAAACACCGTAGGTCACGTACATTCCCAGCGTGTGCATCCAGCTTTTCTGGGCATCGCTTGTTCCTGGAAAAAGGGTGCTGGCAAAGGACATCATAAACTGCCCTGAGACTCATCTTCTCCTGATAAATATGGTATGATTTAGCACTGGAGGATGAAAACCCCCAGACTTTTACTGCTTTTCCATCTCAATTCTTACAGTCATTCCTCTCTTTCCTTAAAATTAATACTTTGCACAAGAAGCTTTACTGTAACTCTAAAAACAATTCAAACTCTCTTGTTTTAGGCAGGAGTCTCAAACACCTGAATGCACACACAGGTACATAGGCACACATCAAATCCTGAAAATAAAGAAATCTGGATGATTTTAAGGCAGTCTCGTGATCCCAAATTGCTCTTTCTTTCTAAATGTACTGCTTTAAATAGGCAGCTTTCCTCTTCTGCATGGCTTCTCACTGAAGCAATGTTTGGTTGTACCAATTACGTGGCAGAATTCTTTCAAGCTGCTGTTAATATGAAAATTTTATTAGTAGGTCAGTCATTTTGCTTTCAAAGCTCAGTTATGAAAGATGTGTAAATATAGTTTTTCTGCAACGCCTTTTATTGGTCTTCTGTAAAATTCAAGGGTAGCAGAAGAAAATGTTATGTGTGACTCAAGCTAATGAGAGGTGAATCCATCCTAATACCCTGAGGAGATCACGTGGGTGTAACAGGGAAAGGCACAAAAAGGTTTCATTTCCATTTAAAGGAAAAAAATTAAAGGGCAAATAAACTATCACAACAAATATGTTTTACAATATTCTGTAAAATAACCTTAAGTGTTCCTGAAGTTCAGGTCCTTTCATTTCACCAGATCTTTTGCATTTTGCGTGGTGCTGTAGCTGAAAAACATTCCTTTGTTAATGTAACCTCAGTGCTGAAGTAAACCATGCCACAAAGCCCTCAGTTTTCCTGTAGCTCAGGCAACAAACCCAGAACACACTAGCACTGATTTACCATGGTTCTAATCAGCATTTCACACATGGAAAACTCACCATGTGTTTCAGAACCCTTTGACACTCATCTCTTTCTAATACAAGTGCCTGTTTCTCCCTCTGCTGGTTTCAGAATAAACGCCTTGTCAAAAAGAGAATTAGATTTTGACAGCTTTTTTCCTATGGTTAATTGAGGTGATAGATACACTTGACATTTATCTCGGTGCAGAAAAGAAGATTAAGACATATTTTTCTCCGTGCATTCTCTGTATTAGAGGAGGTCACTTTCCAGGGTCTTTTTAATATGCCTGTGCAATTAATAGTGGTGATAATTCCGCTCCATATCACAACCTCTTTAAAGTTCCCTTTCAAACTGACAGATAAAACTCTCTCTTCTGTACACAGGACTTGAATTAGACTAATCTTTTTCAAGTTTGCCCCTCAGGCCTTCCCCCTTCACAGTCCTGAAAATTAATACTGTCTGAAAAACACAAAGGATATCGTGCTAACTCACTTAGTTCAAAGCAAATGAAAAAGAGTCATATTTCAGTTTCCTTTAATTATTCCCACTGAATTTTTGAGGGCATCCCCCTGAATTGTTACTTCTGCAGTAATGCGATTTGAACGTTCCACTTGTTAAGTGTCCAAGCCTATTGTGCAGGGCTTTCTGCTCCTTGTCATGCAGAGCAGCTCTCAAGATTTCCACACAAGCCACCAGATGAATGCAAAGTTTGGATGCCCTGGCTTATGTAATGCAGTTATATAATAATAATAATTTCCAGAGTGGAATTAATTAATGTTATTCAGAAGCCCCGACAATTAATTCATAAGTTAAACCCTCTTAAGCAGAGTTATTAAAAGATCAAAGCCCACATATCACCCTTTCATATCCACAAAAAGAGTGCAAGTGTTCAAAGGCTGCAGTTCACACACGCAGAGCTTTGGATTAAAGGCTGCCTCTCACGTAACATTATTATTACTCTAAAGGCTGGTATATAGCAGAAATAGTCTGTAAGGTGATAAAATAATTATTTTCAAATATTTTCCCAGGTCTGTTGACATTTTTTATCTGTATTAATTACTTGGATTTGACATCAATAATTTTTTAACATCCCTTTTCCTGTTCAAAACATCATGTTCTGTGTGCTAATAGGTGCAGGGAACATGTCAGGTGGGCTCTTTCTTCCAAACATGTTGCCTTTGGATGAGGCTTGAAGCTACTACAATTTTGCATATTCGGTTACAGAGTGTATAAATATGGAAATATTAATAAGGAATGTGTGGACTTTGGTATTTATAAAACTCTCCCAAATGTTCCTGCTGCTTTCCCCACAAAACTCTTGCTGACACTTGAGACTGTTGATGGTACCAACATTTGTATGAGTGGTGTTTGAAGGATGAAACATCCAGCATGGATATGTTTCATTCCATGTTTTAGGCTTAATTTTTGGAAAGTATCTTCATTTCTCTCCTACTAATTGTTGACTTGAGCTAGAATTCTGGCAAAGTATTGAGGTGTGTTTATTGGTCCCTACTGAGACAAACAGTTGTGTTGAAGGTCCTTTTGATATGGAAAGTGTTTCAGTATTTATCAAAGGATTTTTTTTTGACACTTTTGGTTGAGACCTGTTTAGCTCCCAGTTCTGATCCTGTCAGCAATCCCACAGGTACCCAAAATGTATCCAAATGTGACAGTTCACACTTGGAAACTGGAGTTTTTAGATTCTTATCAAACATTGCTGTTCTACATTGTAGATCTGTGCAAAATAATTTTGGGTAAGCACTTCTTAACTAACCTTTTGTCTCCAGATTGTCATTCCCCAAAAAAGTGTGCTTGGGTGGGGTTTAGTTTAATCCAGAAAGTTATGGAAAATTTGGACTTTCCCATAGATATTTCTCAAAAGAAAGGGTATCAAAACCTGAAGTTAGGAAAAGTATTTGCATTCCCATTGTCACTCCTTTTTAATCTGTGTTTCCAGCAGATGCTCATCCATTTCATGCTCATGAAGAACTTATCAGGACTTTGACACAGAGTTGCTTGCTGCTGTTTCCACGGAAACAAAAACTTTGTTTTTGTGTGTGTATAATAAGTATATCCACATGTATGGTGTGAGAAAAGGTTTCTTCTGTGGAGTGAAAAGGGCAAAACTGGCACAGCTCCTTTCACCTCTGACTGATAAATGAGGGACTGTCAGCAGAAACCCCCAGATCTCTCCTTTCAAGAATGTGTTTGCTACCTGCCTGTTGTGACTTGAAGTTGGGAGTTAAATTATAAAACTAAGGATTTATTTATGTTTGGTAGACAGGTCAATGCAAAATGCATTTTTCTATCCACAGAAAAATGTGTTTGTTATGGTTATCTCTCTTGTATATTACAGTAATGCTGTGGATCTGAGCTTCTGTAGGGCTGAAAATAGCTGGGATTTTCTTTCTTACCCTGCATGGGTAGGTTTTTTTGGGTGCTGGGTTTTTGTTTTGTTCTTTATGTTTTGAAGCACGACTTTTTGTGCATGGTTGGAATTTTTTTTAATGTAAGAGTGGTTTATGTTCTGGTTTAGTTCTGCCTGGCATTTTCTTTTTGTTTTGCTTTTTTTTTTTCCCCATTTGTTTACTATGTTTTGTTGGTTGTTGGCTATTGATTCATGTTCTCACCATTTTAGCAACCTAACTGCTTGGGAATGACACAATCTCCTGTGCCATCCTTAGGACAAGACCTAAGGAAAAGAGCCTTGAAATACTTTTGGGTAAAGCTCAATGCAATGTTGATACAAATAAAAAAAAAAAGGACACATTTTAGAATTTACACCTTAACTCTATTGATATGATCAATATGATTCAGTAGGGTGCATTTAATTGAATGACTACAGAAAAATTTCTCAAATATCTTGGTGTCACAAAACTGGTCAATGCAGGTGGCTCTATTTTCCAGGAATGTGGGTTTTTTGTTTGTCGGTTTGTTTGTTTTTTGTTGTTGCCATGCCTTATTTTAATAGATAATTATCTTCTGAACCTGCCATTTATTTTTCCCCTAGTGGTTTCCAGGTTTTAAAAATGCAGCACTCTGATAGGTTTTGGATGCAGGTGCCAAATCACTATTAAGTTACATCAGCCTGTGGGTAGCTGATGCACAGTGTGTATTTTTATTGCAGTTCTCAATTCTCAAGAGTGAGAATTTAAAAAAAAAAAGATGCCTTTCAATGGTGTTTTTTGAGGATGATACCTACTCTGAAACCATAACATGTTCAACTCCTTTTTACCTCATTAGTAGATCTTTCCTTCATCTTTTGTCTCCGGCTGGCAGGCAAAAAGATACACTCCTAATTTCCTGTGTTTCCACTCTCTAAGGAATGCTGAAATGGATGGTCCTTGCACTTGTTTCCACTGTGGGATTGGTTTATTGAATCAAAGAAAGGCACTTGGCACTTAGTGATTTAGCATCAGCTTTCAAATTTTTTGATGATGGTTCATGTCCTGCCTCCAAGAAATTCAGTTGCTTCTTCTGATGGATTTGAAGGCTACAAAGGGATATGACTCATTTTAAAAAGGGAAGACAAGCTTCAATTATCTCTGGAGAGGTCAATATCTGTCTCTTAAAACTCTGGAGAGGCTGAAATTCTGAATGTTTATCATCGAGTTCCTTTGGTCACAGCTGCAAGGAAATAATTTTTAACTGTAGGCCATGGCAGAGGAAAGTGTGCCAAACCATAATGAAAAGATATCTGTGTCCTTTCTCTTCACTTTAAATAATTAAAAGTGCCAGGGGGGGTTTAGGTTGGTATTAGGAGAAGGTTCTTCCCCCAGAAGGAGGTCAGGCACTGAACAGGCTCCGCAGGGAATGGGCACAGCACCAGCCTGACAGAGCTCAGAAAGTGTTTGGACAGTGCTCTCATGCACCTTCTGGTGTGATTTTTGGGTTGTCCCATGCAGGGTCGGGAGCTGGACTCAATTCTTGTAGGTCCCTTCCAACTCAAGATATTCTCTGATTCCACCTGCTCTTATGCCCTAACGAACAATAATTATGGAGCTACAGTGCAATTGATGTTGTGGATGTTTAAGCAGCATGTACAACATTTATTGGCTTCTGTTTCTCCATGAAATCATGTTAATGCTATTTGTTTTTCCAAGTAAAACAAAATGAATTGGGTTTATAAGAGAAGGATTGTCATGGGACACCTGGAAACCAAACTCTTCTCTTGATTTACTCTGCATGCCCCTGCCCAGGTAATTTCAGTCCTTTATTCTCCAGTTTATATCCACAACTGAGGTAATATTGCTTGGCAGAAATGTCATAGGTTAAAGCATTTTTAAACTCTAAGATTGAAGTAACTGTGCAAGAATCAAGTGTTGCACATTCTCTCTCAAAACCAGGTGCATGCCCCACCTCTGTGACATTTTGAAGGCATGAATCAAGTCCTAGCAGTACCTGTAGGGAGTATCTTTAACTTGATAAAACAGTAAAGCAGATGACAATAAAAGTAATTTTATTTCAACTCCTTTTGGGATTAAATACCCCTGAGATTCCAGGATCTGGAAAAGCCTAACAGATGTGGGGAGATGCTGTTACCATTTATCTTCTGGGTTGTATTTAAAATCTGGTTGTTCCTCTTTTTGGCCAAACAGGCATCCCATCATGTCCCCAGGCACTCAGTCACCTCTGCAGCCTGGCAGGGAGCAAACAGCTGCACTTGCCTTGGTTGTATCTCATCAGAGGGATTTAAGCCTTGGGAGGGAAGAGGAAAGTAAATTTTTCTGTCCCACAGAAAAAGATGAGATTAATTTGAGTTTTGTGCTTTTTCTTATGCTGGTAAAGTTGTATGGTTCAGGGTGCCCAGTCCAAAGAACTTTTCAGGGCAGACAAAAGTGACCCTGTGGCTTCCTGGCCCCTGCCTCTGTGTCACCCCCAGGCATGGAGCAGGAGCTCTTAATTTCATGTGGAACTACTGTGTCCAAATGATGGCATGGGGCTGAGTACTACTAAGTTGAAATAGGAATCAAATAATGTAGAAAACTGTTTTTCTAGCTGCTGCTTTTCTGGAGCAGGGCATCAGAGGAAGGAGGGAGGAAAAAGAAAGTAAAATGAAAGGGAAAAAACAAAAACAGATGAAAGAAGAAGCTTCTCCAAGTGCCTTTCTCCCCAGCCTTACTAGAAGTCTGGTCGGTGTGTGTTTGTTTGAGATAAAAAGTCCTCTTTTGGCAAATATTGGCCAAAGTCTCCCTGTTGTGTCTGACTTCATGAAAAAACAGATGTCAAGATCTCAAGCTAGCAGATGTTCCTCTGTCCATTAAAATTCCTGCTGTTGGAATAATAACAAGGAAAGAACACATAGGGTGATGTTTTAACCATCCAGTGCTGGTTAATGTACTAAGTTGGAGATGAACACCACTGAAAGTGTTCCAGCTTTGATACAGACACTCCCAAGGACCTGGCCTGTTTATTTTCTACCATGTAGTTTATTGCTGAGAGGGAAAAATAGACAAGCCCTTTGTTTTCTACCTAATTCAATAAATAATTTTTAAAAAGAACTCTTATCTTTGCAAACAAATGTTTGCCATTTTTTTAAAAAACTGTTTTTTGCTTTTCAAAATGGGCTGAAACTGAAGGCTTAAGCATCAAAAAACATTGTTTCAGATGGAGCAAAGTATTTCATTCTGAGTAAAGTTGTTGCTGTTCAGGTTAGCTCTTCACTGGGAAAAATATTTACATTGGTCTACTTGGGACTATTTCAGAACAGCATAAAATTTAAATTATCTTTACACAAAGAAGCTTAGATGCCTTAAATGTGAGATGCCAAAACTGTAGTCCCTACCTCCTTAAGGACTTTTTTGGGATTCTAGCCAAGAATCTGTCCATCACAGTTAAAGTTGTCACAATTTTGGATGCCCTATTCACACCATCAAATTCTGCTTGAAAAGTTCAATGCTAGAGGTTATGCTTCCAAAATCAACTACTTAAATTCCTCCCTGCCATCTTGAGGAAATTTGTCAATGTGCTCTGAGATGAAATCCCAAGATAATTTTGCCAATAGGGGCAAGGCTGACAATTCTCACTTCTAGGCTCAGTCTTTTCAGCCAAAAATCGAGTTTATTCAGCTCCTTGCTTGTAAGTGCTTTCACATCTCAGCTTTTGTCCCTTGGCTGATTTCAGTCTGCTTCCTTCATTTGTCAGAGCTGAATATAATTTTTAGAGAGCCTCGAGTGTACCAGGAATGATATCATCTTGTTGTAGTAGAGCAACATCAAAGGGTTTTTAAAATATTCTGCAGTCATTGCTTATCTTACAAGGAGATCATTATCATTGCTCCTGTTCTACACATGCTTAAGTGGATGCAGCAATTTGGTTAAAAGACTGAGGCATATTTATATCTTATTTTAGAGTAGGTTTGATCTGGAGCTCGGTGTACAAGCCTTTATTTAGCTTCAGGCTTTTGATGAATTTATGGGTGGTGGTTTAATCTGATGTATTGCCTGCAAGCAGTGCTGGGTGTTGGGGTGCCTGTTCCTTCTCAGGCCATGTCTGTCCTCAAAGATGTGCCCAAAATTTGTCCCAGGCTGCCCAAAAAGACAGCTGCCACGTGTGGCAGTATGGCATGCTCAGTAATTGTTCTCAGCCTCAGGGATTAACCCTGGGAGGACCTTCCCTAAAAGCAGCTCTGTGCCATATTGCACCCCCAGGGACAAGAGGCAGAGGATGGTGAAAAATGCCTCAAGTCAACCTTTTCATGATCTACTTATAACCCAGTAACCTTGATTTATTCCTGTGTTTGGGAAAGCATCAGCACCAGCAGTGCCCTCTTCATTCAGGGGTGGTGGCTGATAAATTTTGCACTTGGCACTGCAGGTACCGTTTTTCTTGTTGATAAAGGCACCATGGCATTTAATGTGATGGAAGTAATAAAATCATTATTGAAAAGCTCTGTAATTTGATCAGAGAGAGAATCACCTCTGAATACCACTGGTGAGCCCAGGCTTGTACCACACAATTATTTCAGGGCACTTAGTTTGCTAAATGACAATATATTTTCTTCAATCACAGACAGGTTTACCTTGTGTTTTATTGGAAAGCTCATGTGTCATGGGATTATTGGTCTCAGACTGTGCCACATCTCTCAGCAAAGACAAGTGTTGCAGTCTTTAATTCTGCTACAGAATTGATGCTATTGATATTGAATATTGAGCTATTCATGAATAGCTGAACGTAGCTGGATTTTCATAGGGCATAATGGAAATGCTGGGGCCCAGTTTGATTTCCTGATGTAATTTAGGTGATGAAACTTCACCTAGGAATTCCTGCATTGATGCTCTTATTTTGCAGCTAAACAAGGTCATCTGTTTCAGGAGCTTCCACAGCTGTCTTGCTGGTGGCTGTGTGGTCAGGTTTAGCCTTTAACATGAGCTCATGGTTTGTAGAATAACTTCTGTCTTGCACAGCTTTAATTCTTCTTAGTACTGAAAGTGAGTACAGATTGTTACCAGACAGAATTATATGGATTTCCCCAGCTTCTTCTTCTCCAGTTTTGTGATGATTTCTGGTTCATCTTTGCAGCATAGGCTTCTCCCCAGATATTTATTCCTGTAGGAGCTTCAGGGATGTTTCTGAAAATAAAGAGCATCCAGGGCACCAAGGGACTACAGCCTGCATATGCTCCAAATTATTGCTGCTGTGAGAAGAGGGAAGAATTTATTTTTTTTTGGCTACTCCTGACCAGAAGGATCAATTTTTTGGTGGTCTCAATATTGCCTAGAGCTTTCCTGCTCTTCTGTGACTTGGAGAACATCTGAAGTCTCTGTGTTTTCTTGTATGCTCTGTGCAGTGCTCTAGCAGAAATCTACAGCCTGAAATCTCATGGCCTGACTGTGTGATAATGGAAGCAATAAACCAAATAATTCTCTTAGCTAGAGGAGAATATTGTCTGAGAGGTTTGAGCAAGTGTCAGCTAGAGATGAGGAAGCAAATAAAGAGCTGCCAGTCTCGTGCTGGAACAGACTCAGAAAGTTATATTGTGGATCAAAAGTGATTTTTGCTGCTTTTACCTTGATTTTCTATTGGTAAATAATGTCTTCTAGCATTAATCATTCATTCTCCCTAGTCTGTGTACCTATAAGCTTTGTAAATATTTCAGAATTATGCTTTCTGCATGCTGCCTGCCTACCCTGGGAGTGTGGGCATATCACTGGCCCTTCACCAGCCAAACAGCTGGGTTCAAACATTGTTCTAAGGGTAAAATGATTGGGCTTTTTAAAGCACTGAGTATGGATTTTGGGAAGATTATATTATTTAGTTATTTGCATGCATTGTTTGAGTGATATTAATCCCTATTTAGGAAGCAGGAATTGATCTAAATCCTGTGCAGTTAAGGAGATATGTAAAATACAGTTTCAGTGCTTTGAAACCAGGCTCTTCATAGTGGTACACACTGGAAGGATGAGATACAGCAGGCAGAAATGGAAATAAACCCCCTTGGATTGGATATAAGGATAATTTTTTCCCCTTTGGCACACTGAGACAGTGGAGCAGTTTCTCAGAGTTTCTCCAGCTCTGGAGGGTTTCAGGACCCAGTGGTTGGACTTAAAGACCTTGTGAGTCCCCTTCCAGCCCCAGTTATGTCACAATCCTGATCAAGACACCACAATGACAGATTCCACCCCACACACCCAACTCTGTAACAAGCTATGATAGAAATTCATCGTTACAAAATTAATAAATTGCTGCTCTATGTGGTTTCCTACCTCAGATTTACCACTGTATTATTGCTTTTTCCTGTGGTAATTAAAGAAGAGTCTGCTATGGATGAATTACTGTAAGATGCCCAGTGTTAACTGAATCTCAGCTTTTCAAATATCTTCTTGCCTAGGAAAAATACTCAGGTGGTTTCCTTAGAATGGGGGTGGTGGGACAATTAAATTTATCTTTCACTACCAAACTGAGATACTCAGAGAAACCTTCAGGTAATGATAAACCTCTTATTCTCACAAATTTGTGTGGGTTGAAATGGTATTCTAGACGTTTCAAAAACCTATCTGAGATGGAAAAGAGATCATCTCCAGACAAAATTTCACTCTTATTTACTACACTCTTCATAGAGATTCCCCAAAGGGAAAGAAGTTTTGACTCAATCACTTCCCTGGGCAGTCTGTTCCAGGGCTTGACCACCTTTTTCATGAAATAGCTTTTTTTTTTTTCCTAATATGCAATCTAAACCTCCCCTGTCACAACATGAGGTAATTTCCTTTCATCCTATTGTTTTTCACCTGGGAGAAGATACCAAGCTGCTTCCAGGGATAAACCCACCCCCCTCAGTCACTCCCCAGGGTGCTGATCTTTCTCTCCCTCCCCTGCTCTCACTCTCTGGAAAGCAGAATGTAAAAGTTTTAATTCTTTACTCAGCACTTGTAGAGTAACGACAGTTTTCAGTGATACTGTTATTGTTGAAGGGCTCCTGGGAATAACTATTTACACTGGTGTCAGTCTCTGTAATAAAGATGAACTGAGAACTTTTGGAAAGACTTTGAGACCTCAGTCTGAGTTTTAATGATTATTGAGTTTCCGTTTGGAGTACCTTGGATATCTTGCACTTGTCTGAAGATTCATGTTTATCTTTTCTTCTTGAAAAGGATGTCAAAGAAAACTGTAGATTTTACTGCTTCTGGACCTTCTGCCCTCTTGAAATCAACATGTGAAATTCACCAAGAAGTTTGCTGATCTACTCAGTGACAGGACATGACTTTTCAGGGTGTTCTTTGGATTTAACTAATCCTGTCATTCAAAACCTCTTCTACAAGAGCACTTCAGTATTTTGTGCTGAATTGATGTCCTACAGGTTTATCCTCTTCGTTTTATGGAGAGGATCTTCTTGGGTTGTTTATCTGACCTTTTATGAATTTATGAATAGACCTGGCATGATAGTCACAGGTAACAATGTTGAAACTCAAGGCTTAGTTCTCTTACCAGAAAGCAGAACAATCCTGGCAAAATATTTTTGTTTTCACAAGGTCTGGAAGGAGACTGAGTTGAGTGATGGTCTCCCTGTGATGTTTTTCTTCTTAGAAATGAATCCATGTTTACTTATACTTTCTCTTAATTGGATGGCTGAATTTAACTTCTGGTGTGCATTAAGTTATGTAATTAAGGGTTGATTAAAGCTGTGGTTTCAGTTTAGAACTCAGCCTGAAGAAACCCAGTATTTTAATAAAACTCATCACATTGCTCTATTTGTTTCCAATTTTTTTATTTTCCGAAGACTGCCTTAAATTATTTCACTTTTGTGTTTTGGTAAGGCTGCATCGAATTAAAAATCCTGGGTGTAACTTTGCTAATGTTTGGGACTGAAAAGTTAGAGACTTCCTGTTCAAGCATATTATATTCCTGACCCCTGGTTGTGCAGTTGGAGAAACAGATGAGCAAATGGGTCATATGGAAAATGGATCAAGTGTCTTGGAAGGGCCATTAATGAATGTGCAAACAGAATTTAAAAAAAAAGAAAAAAAGCCATAAAGGGAGCAGAATATTTTACTGCAAAGATTGAAGAAGGAATGTGTGCTGCAAAAGCTTTTCAAACATGGAGGTAGGTCAGGTTCTGGCAGACCCAGAAGTTTTTCAGCAGAGACTTTAACAGATCGTATTAGAAATTTTCACTGAAGACCAACAGCCCATAAAAGCAGAAAATTCCATTCTCTGTGGGCTTATTCTGTTCCCTGCTTAGGTAAGTCCTGAGCTGGGTGAGAGTCTGTAAAAGAACAGTAACACTGGAGGAAAGAATAGAGGAGGCTTGCTTGGAAATTCTGAAAGTGAATTCAGAAAGCTGAAGACTCAACAACAACAAAAAAGCAATGAAAACCTGAGAGGGATGGATACTTTTTAGATCTTATACTGAAACTACTCAAAGTTTGAAAAGAGCAGGTCAGAACAGAGAAAAAAACCAGAAAATACAAAAATGTTATGAGTACCCATTTTCTCGGGATTTCTGAGGGACTGGGCTTGGACATTTCTTTGCTCTTTTATGTCCCTGAGCCAGAACAGCAATCTGCATGCAGTGCTCCTATAAACCAAAGTATCTTTAATTTCTTTAGAAGGAACTTCCACAGCCAGTGGAACACAAAATAACATGAAGCTGTGTGCACACAATAGTTTGGTGCATCTAAAAAAGCTATTTCCCGAAAAAAACCTGAACAACCAAACAAAATTTAAAAAAAAAAAATTGCTCTTGTCCTCAAATTTTGGTGTTCAAAGGTGATGTTTTGTGCTTCTATTTAAGGTTAAATACTGTTTCCATATCTTTGGCTTCTGCTTAATAGGGAGCACATGCAGTTTACATATACTCAGGGTTTTCCAGTGCACTCTGTTTAAAGCCATTCCTGAACATCCCTTGCCCATGACAAGAAATTAGGTAACTTCTAGCCAGGTTCACCTGGAAGATCCCTTCCAAATGAAATTTCTCATTTTAGCTATCTGGATACTGGAACTCAGCTGTGATTGTTTCTTTTTGATTTGTTTGTTTTCGGGTTTCTTTGTGTTTTTTTTGTTTGGTTTTTTTTTTTTTTTTG
>VXBC01007349.1:357407-433301 GCA_013399945.1 Ploceus nigricollis
AGGAACAATAGTTTGCTCCTGTTGTAAAAAGAACTAAGCACTTGCAATGGAAGAAATCCAATAATTTAAACTATTTTTTATATATATATATAGTTGAGAAAATAGAAATAGTAACTGTTTTATTAACTACTTGTGAGAAACTTAATAGAAAATACTGACAAGTGTGATTTAGTTTTGTTGTGGATGTAAGCTGATTAATGGAATAAGCTTGGAGAGAAATAGAGGAAGCATTTTCTTCTCTGTTTTTAATGTTAAATAAAGTCACTCAACACTTACTCCACTTTCTTAAATCAGAACTTATCAGCCCACAATAAAATAATGCTACATGTGTTTCAAATAATATCTTTTTTGGTAATCTCCTGGATTTATCCTGGCTCTGGGAAGGTGGAATGGAGTCTATTGCTATCCATTTTTAAAGCTTTTGTATGCAAATAGAGGGATGATTAGTACTAAAATAAAAACTTGTGTTAGAAAACCCCCAAACAACAGCAATCTCACAAAAATTCTGTGTAGCAATGCCAAGCTGCGATGCAAACCTCAGCAGGATTTAGGACAAAGCAAACAAAGTTGCAATTTTCCTTGTGAAATTCTGGTTCTAGCCCTGATTTTTACCCCTCTAAGAGAGGTTACCAAGGTCAAAGCTACATTAAGCATTAGTTTGAGTATTCTCTTGATGTGTTTGTCCTGATTAGGAGCAACACATCAGGATAATTTGTTTTAGTAGGATTTGGAGTTTGTCCCCTAGTGCGTTTCTTCTGCAGCTTTGTGTGCAAATGTTGAAGGAAAACAAATGTTATTTTGTGATGCTGTGGAGGGAAATACCTTTGGTTGCCTATAATCCATGGGCTCTGTAATTATGATTAAGATTTTGTTTGTGGGTTTTCTATTTTTAACAGATAAAATATTTAAATAGGTATTTATTTTTCACAGTTAACCCACTGAAATAGGTTCATTCTTTTTTTCTCTGGTTGGGGGGGCAGGTAGAAGAAAAGTCAATTTCATTATATTTAACTATTCACTTAAGTGTGATTTCATCTAATTGCTGGGGTGATTAGTAAACCTAGCTTTTATAACACCATAAAATGAAATATTATGACTGAGATTGTATTTTTAACCCTGGTTTATTCGCTTCACTAACAATTAGAGGCTGAGTTCTTTGTAGCTCATTTAGCTTTACTGCTAGCTAAGGAACTGAGGGGAGTCTGCTTTGTAGTAGCTGTGAAACACAGCTAGGATTATTTCCTTGTGTGATGG
The DNA here is from genome assembly GCA_013399945.1 of Ploceus nigricollis. Taxonomy (NCBI): domain Eukaryota; kingdom Metazoa; phylum Chordata; class Aves; order Passeriformes; family Ploceidae; genus Ploceus; species Ploceus nigricollis. The sequence continues at coordinate 358,662 of VXBC01007349.1, forward strand.
GAAATATCTTTACAAGTAATTTTTAGTTAATGGTAGCCAAACCACTGTGAAAATCATGAATTGAATTTTGCTATCATTGTTATGAAGCATAACCTTGTTTATGTTTTATGCTGGTATTTATTTTTCACTTTGTGCAATCTTGATGATGTTTGCTGATGATATTTGCTTCCCCCTATTGTCTAATAGCTCTTGTATTTACACTTGCAGTTTTCTCCATCACAATATAATATTAAAAACTCCTTCCTTTTTAAAAAATTAAGTTTAAGTATCTGACATGGCAGGGCTGGGGGGACGGGTGGGATTTGACCTGGGATTCCAGCAGGGCATGGGGAGAAGAGAAGGGAATCTGGGACACTGTTTTGGAACTTGGAGAGCACTCAGTCATGTTTTTAACCTTGAGAAATCTCCCTTGAGAAATCCAGCAGGAGAAAGTAATCTTTTGATATTCATTGCTTAGGAAATTACCTGCATATTTCTGGTTCTGCAGATGGAAGCCAGGCTGAATTTTTCGTATTTCAAGAGGCTGTGCAGGGAGGTTGCTGTTGGAATGGTGCAGGAGAGTGCTGGTTTTCCTACATTTGAGACTTTGAGACTGTTTTTCAGCCCAATGTGCTGAACTCTGAATGATCATGTGAGTTTGGTAAATACTGCTTTCTATTCCATGCATTTTGCAGAGTGCATCTCCTTCTGAGAACACCCTTGGGTTTTATATTTAAGTGAGGAATTTATTTCTTTGCAAGTTTCGTTAGCTGGATGTAACAATAATTTCGTAGGTGCAGTATATGCATTCAATGAGTTTTGCCTGGCAGTTTGAAAAACATTGGTTTAATACAGAGGAGCCAAATAATGATAATTTTCTCTTTTCTGACTGACAAGGGTGGTAGGTGCAGACAGAGGACATGAGCATGTACCTGATGGTCTTTGCAAGTCAATTGCTCATTAGACAAATATGAAAAGTGACAGCTTTGTTAGGGCCACAAATCATACATCAACTTTGCTTAGTTGTCCCTGACCCTTTAATTTGCTAAATTTTTGCTTGTAGCAAAGGAGCTTGAAGCTGTCTGAGGATGAGGGGGTTTGCTGTCTGTCGCCTGCACACCTCCAGTTTGGATGGTGCATTTGCTGCGTGCCTGAGGCTCCTGCATATTTAAAGGCTGGGTATTCAGGGATTATCTGTCGTGCTTTTCCTTGCTGTTCTCATCACGCAACCACAGCAGAGCAGCCCACACAACCAGAGAAGGCTGGGGCACTCTTCCCTTTGTATTTTATTTTTTTCCCTTTCACCAAAGCTTCCCTGTTGTCACATGTTTGGGAGGAGGAAAAGTTGCCAGGCTGAGTGTGCAATTTTATAAATCAAGTGTCTGGAGTTTTTGCCTGTTAACACGCACAAGGAGTTGGGCTTAAAGACGCAATGCTCCTTTTCACTCCAGCAAAGGGTGAAGGCAGGCACATGAAAGTCAGAACAGTGCTGAGAACCACTGCCAGGAGCAGGCAAAGAAAAGAAATTAAAACTAGAATTAATATTCCGGCAAAACCACAATTACCAAGTGACTGACGAGGAATCAGTTGATTAAAACTTTGTGCTCATATTTGACAAAATTGAAAACTGCACTTATTTTCCTAGGAAACCTGGGAAAAATGACAGTGACACCGAGTGGTATGTGGCATCACTTAATTAGATCTTCATTGTACATTTGTTGCTCTGCTCCTTAAGTTGTGTTTCTAATGAAATTCAAACTCTTATATAATTAATTAAAAATGTGCTGTACCTATTTTGTTTCATAACCATGGTAGCTCCCATCTTCTTTCATCAGAGAATAGGAGCAGCTTTAGTGGTAGAATAAGAGAATAAGGGATCAGCTGAATGTGTCAGGAAAAAGAAATATTCTGCTGCACAACTCAAGCTGCATAAAAAAAAGAGATTCCCCCTTCTGATGATGTTCTGACCCTTGTTTTCAGTTTAGATAACCTTAATTTTATTTTTCAAACAAATGTAACTGAATTAAAAGAAAAAAGTGTCGTTGGTCTTTTTTTTTCTCCCCAATGTGAAATCCTTAATCCCATTTTAAATACCAGCATCATTAATGGCAGTTAATAGCATGTGTGCTTTGATACAGGAAAAAACCCAGACATTTAGGGATTGGTATCACACTCGTGGTGTTCTGTGTTGTAAATTATTTGCAGATGAGGTTAATTGAGCCATCTCAGTCCACAGCTTTAATTCTGACATGAAGGTCACAAATTGAATCATAAACCTGTGCAGTAATAATCAGGACATACCCTTTAAGGGATATCTCTGGTGAAACTCAGTGTGAAATTAACAGTTGCATTTCTCAAAGCCTGCTCTGAATTAACATCTACACCACGGTGTATTTTTTAGTATTAAAAATACTGTTTTAGTAGAAATACGTATGTATTTTCATATATTAATGGATATGCTAATTTATAGAAAATTATTTTTATTTAATGATTCATTTTAGAAAAAAAATGTTGGATTATTTTAGAGTTTTCTCAGATGTAATTGCTAATTTCAAAATGATACAAAAACCGAGTTTAGAGAATTAAAAGAGGGACTTTTCTTAATTTTCCTTGATTTACTAAAAAAAATATAAAGTCATAGTAATTGCAGCAATGGTAAAGCAATGGAAGTAAATGAAGCTGATTTTGATAGTTTCCCATATGAAGCTGGTTTTAATGTAACTCTCTCAGAATTGGACCCACCATGAAAATTTGAGTGATGTATTTGTGGCTTTGAAAGAATGAGCAATGTATGTCCTACAATTCAAAATAGGAAACAAAAGAAGTAGAGAGTAATGGAAGCAATTCGTAACTCTTTCCAAATATGTTTCACTTTAGAAATACTTTGTGAGTGCCTCACAATATTCAAGTTGATCTAATTTGAACTATAAAATATTTAGAGTTTCTGAGATTTGAGGGGGAAATATATATCTCCTAACCCAAATTATCTCATTTTCTTGTATTATGGAGAATAGAATATTAGAAGTACAGGCTGAATCTCATTTCACTTGAATAGTGAGAAGACCCAGCACAAAGAAACAGGAATTTGTGATCTTGTAATGTCTGTTTTACTTAAAAGCAGTTTGTAAGAGCTATGAAATCCATACAAGCATAATGATTTAAAGTTTATAGACAAAATTTAAACTCTGAATATAGTTCACATATATAGAAAATATGAAGTGTTACTCTCTAGCCCAGCAAACATCTGTGGAGAAAAGTGTGTTTTTAATTCTCTTTTACTTGTGGAAAAACCGAAATCCTTGAATTTGCAGGAAAAAGAGTATTACCCCATTGTGGCTTTTTTCAGTGCAAGGTTAGAGAAATTAAAAGCAATGGATGACACTTTTCATTATAAAAGCATGAGATATGTTGTTATGTAGCACAAAGGATGTTGGCTAATCAGTTATTCTGCATTTAAACATGGGTTTAAATGAGATTAGTAATCCAGACTATGCAAGAGATTTCCAAGTCCAGAGGTCAGAAAACATGCTGATGAGATAACAGGAAGTATTCACAAAAGCTTGTCTGCAGTGGAAATAAACTTTTCAAAGAAACCATCCCACCAAAATACTTTTGGCTATGTGGTTTTGACCTGTAATGCTCAAATTTTATCAGGTTACCTGGTAATTTGGAAATAATCCAAATCTCCTGATATAAAAAATATTAATAAATCGTAAATCTGTGAAATGATTTAAATAGGAAATTGTTGACATTTTTGATGGGGATGGGCATGTTTTGTTTAAGTCTAATTCCATTCTTTAGGACACAGTGTAAAGCAGAACAAGTCTGATTCCTGTAGGGTCTTTGTGATACAGAAATATGTGGAGAGAGTTCATCTGTTTAGCACACTGAACATTATTCTACAATATTTTTCTGGTTTTATGCCACTTCACTTGAAATTTAAAAATTATGTTTTGAAATTGCTAAATCATACATGGTTTTAAATCAGCCTAACAACCACAGTTTCTTTTTGTTTTGTGGTTTAGTTTGGGCTTCTTTGACAAGTCTATTAGTAAGTTCTGTTAAATGTGGAATAAATCTATAGGAAGTCCTACAATGTGGCACAAAAGCAGGTCTGATTTCCATAATAACATCAATTTCAGAGCTATGCATGTGTAGCAATACCTATAGTAGATAGACAGGCACTCTCTCCCAGCCAGGGAGGAAGAGTCATAAACATCATGGAAGAGAAAAATGTAATTTTTTCACTTTTTGGCTTTCACTTTTTCTGAAGATGAAATATTTGTTTTATGTATACATCTCCAGATGTTAAAGGAATTTTTTTTTTCCAAAAGTTATTCTGTGAAAATTTCTGTTTCAGTAAAGAACAAAATTATTTGTGAAAAACAGTTTCCACCAGTGTGGAATGGCTTTTTTTTAAAATTCAGCTTAGAGGTGGTGTGGTTAAAAATCAGACCAAACAAGTGATCTGACAGAACAATATATCACATTCAGGATGAAGACAGAAGGATAAATTCAGATCTGTGAGGAAGAGTAATTACTCCAAGAAATGTCAAATTCTTGCTGACAAGGCATTATCAAAAGTAACACAAAAATGGTGTTCATGGCTTGGTCTTCCTCCTGGACAAGAAGCAGAGCTTGTCACACTCCTGAGCCCTTCCGTGGGAGTGGGTGAGTCCATGGGATCTCCAAGGGATTTTGTGGGAAGAATTTCCTTGCTGGGAGTTTTGGACAGCTGCCTCCAGCGGTCGTGGCAGTGGGGGGATGTAGGGGCAATACAAACTGGGATAGTTCCCCAAGCAAACCTCCCTTCCCCCCAGCTTTGCCTTGGCAATGAGATGTCATTCATAGCTGAGTCTGCACCAATTGTGCTTTTATGAGCAATTAAATAATTAACAATGTTGACATCTAAATTATATTTGCTTGGCATCTGAGTTAACCCCTTGCTGAGACCTCTGGGAAAATTCCACGTCTCGGAGCCAACCCTTTAGACTTGGGCAGACATTTCTACTACATTTCTGTGGTTTCACATCCATGTTTGCTTTCCTGCTGTTACACCTGGAGATTTAGGGGTTGATTCTGCAATGAATTTAGCACTTTGATGCAATCCAATGAGATGCTTTAATATCAAAGTCAATGACACCGTTTTTGCACTTGAAGGGAAATGTGTCCTTAAGCAAAATACTGACTGGATCAGCTTCCTCACTGGCTTTTTGTTTCTTTCTTCCTGAGTAAAATCAAATTAGATTTTCCACAAGAGTCAGTGTCTGTTTGAGAAATGTACTTAAGCTATTTGTTTGACTCTAGTTAATATCAGAAAGTTTTGGGTAAGGGGCAGTTTGTCTGTCTGTTTGTGGTGGTTTTAATTATTTTTTTTCCTAGTTTTTAACCAGAAAAATGGAAGCTTGATTTATTTAATATACAGCAAGCACAGCATCTTTTTGTATTTCAGTAGGCCCTCATTCATTCAGATTTTGTAATACCAAAAACCTCAGAGCTCAGGAATCAAGTGATGGTCGTGTATCAGCTCACTTGCTTTTTGTGTTTCCTTAACTGATGAAAGTATCGTCATCTCTGTTGTTTCAAGGCATCTTAAGTATTAAAAATAATGTTGTGATCAAATCAAACCATACTTTGCCCCTCAATAGGAGTTTAAAGAAGAGTAATCTTTCCCTCAGCTTTTCCTTGGCATTTATCTCAGCAGTGCAGGCTCTAATCAGGAAATAAACTCGCATCCAATTAGCTTTATCACTTAATTAGAGATGTATTCTTGGATTTATGCTTTACTGACCTCACTGCCATTGAAATGAAATTATTTAACTTCTGGGAAAAAAAAATCTCTGCAAATTTACACCTCTCCATTCATCAAATAGATCTTTTTGATGCCAGGCAACCAGTTGCCTGTTTGACTGCAGAAATAACAATATTATAACCATGCTTGGGCAGATGCTGCTTTAGTCACCTCCAGGGATTCAGTTCTTCATTCTCTGCCTGTTTTCCTGCCTCTCAAATCCATATCTGTGGATATTTACTCTCTTCCCTTGAATTCTGACAAATTAAAAGCACTCAGAAAGCTCAAAAAAGCTCAGAAAGCACAGGTGAAACCACAGGGACCTTTGGAGAGTCTTGTCTCTATTTGAAGACTGAATAACTGTGCTGTGGTGGATTTTGTTTGGGTGTTGTGGGGTCCCCCCCCCACCATGGTATTTTTTTCTTTTTCTCTTGTGATTCTCAAAATATTTTTTAAGAATAACTGGGTTTTAGTTGTTAGGTTCAGTTTGTTTGCTACAGAGCCCAAACTCTAACCTTGAGTTCTAAAGCCAGCTTCCCAAAAAATCCTTTTTTAGGCTTGTGCCCTAAGGAAACAAAGTTTGATTAGTTTGTTTTCGCAGTCTCATCCTCTCTCCCTCTTCTTCCTTCCCAAACTATTTTGAAATTATTTTCCCTGCTTTAAATAAACTTGAAAATGAAACTGAAGTCGCAAAGATTATCAAAGTTCAGTAAGTTTCCCAAGAGATATCCAGGGATAAGAGAAAATACCCCAAATTATGCTCCAGCTGAGGAAGAATGGACTGAACAGAGAACACAGGTGATCTGATTGTTTTATCTTAGGGAGGGCTTGTATTTGCCAAGGCCAGTGAGGGAAAGAGGCCAGGAGAAGTTAAAAAACTTCAGAAAAATACAACTTAGTGACTTCTGTTTGGGGAATGAACCAGCCATCTCCAGTCCCAACTATTTTGTTCTCAGAACAATTCAATCAGTGTGGAAAAGCTCCTCATGCTGGGATGGGCTCCCTCCAGGAGATTTCAGGTTTTTGGAGGTGTTCGTTTGCTTTCATGTGTTGTGCTTGATATAAAACCCTTACTGTCTACTGGTGGGTGGGGGAAAACAGCTTGAACACAGTGTGAGGGTGATCCCTTCAGAACAGGCAGCAAAGCATCTGCATTTTAGGGGGAAAAATGCTGGGTTTTTCCCCTTATAAACGTGTTTCAGTGGCATCGGTGCACCAGCAGGAGATAACATCTCCATGTCTTCCCTTCTCATTTAATTCCTTAGTTTGAATTTTGTGGGTTTTTTTCCTTCCAGAATTTCTCATTCTTTCTAATTTCTCTATCAATTTCCTCTTTCATTTAATGCAGGACTTTATGACTCTGGGATTTTGACTGTGCACTCAGCGTTGTTTCTCCAAATGCTGGTAGAAGGAACATGTTATAGGGAACATGTTATTTGTTTGTTGATTGGATTTCTGGGATGTCCTTTTTTGTGTTTTGATTTGCTTGTTCTTGTTTGTTTGTTTGTTTGTTTTCTTCATCTGGCAGAACAGAAGTTTGTTCAAAATTTGTTGAGCTCAATTGTTTTTTAAATCCATCTGTATAGTCATCGCCTCTTCTAGATGTGATGTTATTTATGTTTTAGTTTTACTGTGAGGTTTTTGCTAAAGGTTTTGTTTGTGTGTCCCTCGTTATTTGAGGAGGCAGAGCTAAGGAATAAAAAAAGAATGCTGTACACAATTCTTTGCTTACAAACTGCTTTTGCTTTCATAATTACTCTGGAATCATGGATGCACTCCAGGGTAGATTAACATCTGCTAGTGGGAGTTTAGGAGAATTAACCTTGTCGTGATTGATTACAGAACAGTCTCTCAACTTCAATCACATTTGACCACCAATTTTTTTGTTTGTTGTCGAAGCTGTGATTTTTAAGCTTGGATTGAGATCCAGCAGTGCCTGGCTGTTAATCCAGGCCGTCCTGCTCCCCAGGCTTGACCTCCTGCTCCTTCCCATTGTCCTCCTTTCCTCCTCCTTGGCACACAAGTGACACTACTTACCTTTGCTGACATGTGGTGCTGTGGTCAATTAAGATTTGTAACCTCTCTGAAATATTTCACTGACAGGATCTGGGGAAGCAGAGTTGCTGTTTTTCCCAGCCTTTCATGTACAAGCTCTGCTGTTTAAAAACCAGCATATAGCCAGCATTTAATTGAGTATTTCTTGCATCTTTTAGACTGGTTCAAACAGCTCAGATCCTTGATTTCAGTATTCTGACTGGATATTATGTTAGGCTTTGAGTGCTACTAAGAAGGTAACTTCAAATGCCATTTATTTTGCTGAATTCAGTGGGAGAAGAGCTGTGGTACTACATGATTTGTATATTTTAAAGGAATATATTGTACAGCAAAAAAAGTGTTTATCCCAGTTAAGTTAGGGCCAGTGCTGTGTCAGCTTGTGCTTTACTGCTGATCCATCCTCCTTTTGTATTTTGTCACAAATACTTGAACAATTTCAGTACTTCTCCAGCATTAGAACAGGTCCATCCTTCCCCTGCAGGATATTTTATTAATTGCAGTTGTGCCCTGATTATTACAATGTGTTCACTCATCTTTCAGGACTTCAAAGTGTTTCTCTGCCTTGTCTTCCAGGTGTTGTAGCCAGCCCTCAGAAGAATCTGTCCTTGACAGACTGTGGAAATGGGAGAAAACTTTTTGATTTTGTTCTTGTTGGTGCTTCAGGGGAAGGTGTAGAATGTAAATTCAGTGCAAAGTAGGTGTGAGGGGACTGAGGGAGGGAGGAGCAAGCTGGGGTGAATAATTCACTGAGCAATTAAGAGAATCTGAGGGCTGAAAGATGAGTCAACACTGTGAGCTGTTTTCCTTAGGCTTGGAGAGAAGCACCTGTGAGCCCTGGCGCTGTTCCTGACCAGGTCATGTTTGTCCTGCTGCTGCACCATCCAGCTTGCAGTTATTTAATCCAGGTTAGAGAAAGGAAGTGAAATGTTTTAGCTGGTTTCCTAAGGAAATGAGGCTTAAGCAGTCACTCCACGTGCCAAATTTGACAGAATTTTGTGGAAGTCAGCATCTGGGATCAGAAGAGAGAATAGGTTAATGTTGGTGCTGGGCAGAAGTAAGGCAGTGGTCATCAGGATGCACAGAGCTGGACTGGTCACAGCACATTCTGTTCCTTGCCAAAGGAGTCAACAAAACCAAAATTTTATGCAGTAGTGGAAATAAAGCTTGAGTATCAAAGAGGAAAAGCCAGGAGGGAAGGAGCTGGGGTTGTGGCAATCACAGAAAGGATGAGACGAGGCAGAAAACCATAGGGTTAGGCTAGGAGATAAATAAAAGGTGTAAAGGTATTGTGGTGGGGGTGACAGAAGACCTGAGGAAACAGAACTCCATTGAAAACAAATTTTCTACAGCTCCACATTCTGCAGTAATGTTTTTAAATCCTGAGACACCATGAAAGAACAGGGGAATGAATCAATATTAGCTGATAATGTTCCTGCATTTACAGGGGAACTGAGAGGAAAACTTTTTTTCTTGGTGATGCTAAGGCCAGTTACTTGTAGGGCCATGGGTTCAAGATGCTTGAGGTCTGTTTCCAAGTTATTGTGGCATCTGATCCAAACAACTCCTTCATAACTGGAAAACTTAATCACCTTCAATTTTAGATTGGTCCATTTTATTTGTGAACTTGATCTCTCTTCTCCCAGGCACCATCTGCTGCAGCACCATGCTGATGTACACCTCACTGCATTTCAGGGAGATGAGGAATTTGGCATGAGGCAGTGAGAGGAGATTGAAAACAGAATGCAGGAGTGCATAGGGGACCGTGTACAGGTCACGTGTAATGAATAATGCTGCCCTGGTAAATAGAGATGGCTTAAAGAAGTGAGAAGTCAGAGCTTCAAACAGCAGAAATAGGCCATGTGAGGTAGGGGAAGGAAAGATGAGGGTTTCTTGGATGGAGAGGGAGCAAGAGAGGGAATTCTGGCAGCACAGGCAGGCTTGAGTGGGTAATTGAAATGCGCTGCTGAGCACACAGAGCCAGCCAGGGGATGAGGCTGAGCTCTCTGTTGTTCTGTTTTCTTGTGAGGTGACAGAAACAAATCTATTGAAGTCAGAGAACACGTTTAAGTGCCTTTTGAATATTTTTCTGTTAATGACTCTCCTGGCAGTCCTTCAAAATCTATAAGCTTGTTGATTTAAAGAGCTTTTTTATTAACACACTCTCCTTAATCACTTTCTGTTGTTCTCCTTCATGAGGGGGGAAATAAAAGGTAAAAAGGTATGAATAAAAACCTCCTGGTCTTTCTAAGGGGAAGAGGATTTGCTGTCTGTGCAGGTGACAGATTAATTTGAAATATGATCTCTCAGCTCTGTGGCAATGCTGAACACCTTGATAGGACCCAACCATTTTACATATTCCTACTGCTACAGAAAAGTAATTATTTTTTTCAGCTTCACATGTTTGAAACTACAGCTTAAGCAGCTCACCATAAAAGCAAGAAAGTCTTTTAAAAAGAGATGCATTGTTAAGTAAAAAAAGAATTAATAAACTGGAGGTGAAGTCCATGTGCAACCTATTAAATTCTCCACGATTTAGGCTGTGTTCTCAAGTTTTACACACCAAAATGTCTAACCTTAGACATGCAATGTAATCAGCAGGTCCCCAAACGTGTAATAATGCTCTTCATAGGGTTCTTCTTCTTGTTTGCACAGCTGCCAGATGGTGTGTGCCATATCCCATTTCACCACATTATTATTATTTCTGTCTCAGGGCTGGTGAGAGCTGCAGGCTGGATAGGATATTTCACACTCGGAGCTGCTCCGTGAGTTTGATCCATGTGTTAACAAAGGCTGCATCTCTGCAAAGCCCCAGCCTGGGCAAGAACTTGGGCTGTGGAAAGTGTAAGTTCTTTGGGGCAGATGGTCTTAATGCCTGTCCTTAAACCTCCCAATAAGATTAGCCCAGAGCCTACCTCCCTCACCCTTGTGCACATCCTAACAAACTTCTTCTAGTCATCTTCCTTTTCCCAGTAAAAGCCCACTCTGTCAAAATCTGTCATGGAGTCACAGGATAGCTTGGGTTGGAAGGGATTTTTGAGGGTGGAACCCCCCACCCTTGCAGTGAGCAGCTTGCAACCAGCTCAGGTTGCTCAGAGCCCCATCCAACAACAGTAATTTTAAATTTGATCTTGACATTTCCATCTCTTAAAACTATCCACTTCCTTCCTCACCTCTGAATTCCTTAATGACCTCTCTGTATGTGCTGTCTGTAGCTTCTGCCCTTCAGGTTCTCTCATATTCTCTCCAAACCATCCTTTCCTACATACTTCCCTGGAATTTTCCTGCCTGCCACCCCTGCAGGATTCCTCAGTGCAGGTTTTAGGCTGGCACCTTCATCTTGCCTCCCTCTATCCCCCACCCTTTCCTGCTGGAGGTCACCTCTCAGTGACTGAGACATGTGGCTTGCATGTCATCTTTGACTACACAGAAATGGTCTCCAGACCAAATCCCAAATCCAAGCAGTCACATCTTCCCATCTTTTCCTTGGTCTTGATTGCTGCCACTGTGCTTGGCTGGCTTGAAGTGCTAAAATAATCTTGCATCACATTGGTTGCATTAACTCCCTTTCTTCTTTGTATTATTGGTTCTCCTTTCTTTAGGATTTCAGCTTGTAGCATATGGATGTTTTCTGAAATAAGTCCTTTTTCATAGCCTACATGTGTGGAGACATACACAATAGCAAATATGTGCTGAAGCAGAGGCAGAATCTGCAAGGAGTTAAGTCCAAATTTCCCAGGAATAGGGAGAGAATGAATGAATGAATGAATGATGTGGAAATCAGAGTATGGATGTTGTTGCCTTCCATTCCTGTCTGTGTTTTAGCTGCTCTTTAGGATCTAAGGGAATTCATTTTCCACCTCTGCGCGTGGTTTTTCTCCTGCACCATGAGTTGTTTCCACAGCCTACTCCTAATCATAACAGAAATTCCAGAAGAAGGAATGAGCAATGTTTACGGCTTTCCAGAGATGATTTTCTCAGCCTCTCCCTGGTGTGTCTGTCTGTGCGTGTCTGTGTGTGTGTTTGCTTTCACAGTCAAAAGCATTCTTGGCAAATGTAATCTCCAAGTGAAGAGAATGCTCCAGCTGTTTATCTATTATGCCTTTTGGCACCAGGGAGCCAAAAGTTGGACTCCACAATAAAGCAATCAGTTGCACAGAATTTGGCCAGCTCTAATGGGAAAGGGAGGCAGCAGCTATTTTAAAATACCCGTTCAGTAGATTAAAAAAAAATTTATAAAGTACATATCTTATTTTTTTTTTGCATGAGCAGAGTTTGTCCAACAGCTGAGGAAAACAACCTCTTGAAAGAGTTAGAAAGTAGATAATAAAGATACATTAGCCTCAGAAGTGATTTTTTTTTTCAAGTAAACAATGGCAAAAAAAAGCAAAAGGAGGATTTGGTATTGGTAGGGGCTGAGACTCATCTGAAAGTATCTAAGGCTGATTTAACCCATCATCAATTTCTTGTACAGATGCTTGTCACAGCCAGTGCTGAGCTGAGAGCATCTCACTTCATTGCTTGATGTCATCAGGTTTCAATAATTCTCCTTTGCATCCCCTGGGACAAAAAGGGCACATGATCCCTTGCACCTTAAGTGGTAATTCTGTTAACAGCTTGGATGCTGACAGTGAAATGGGACCAATGTTTAATATAGCTTAGATGTAGCATTAAAGTTTGGGCTCATTTTTCGTCTGGTGCTAGTTTTGCTCTCTTCCAAGTCATTCCAGTAATTCTCACAGGATTGGTCTTTAGCTTCACATGTTGCATCCTCTTTTGTGTTTATACAAGTGACAGGATCATGCAGCCTAAGTCTCTTGAGATGAAGAAGAATTTAATCATCAAAACTGTTCCCTTTCCCTCCTTCCCAGTACTTTCCACAAATTCTTAAACACAATTTTCTAGATAATTGGGAAAAATTGTTTAAACATAGTGCCATAATCTGGTTCATAATTATAGCCCTCCAAAAGGGCTAAAATTCAAGTTTTCAGGACAATAAGAGGCTCTGCATCAGTACAGAAACTTCTCTTGGCAGTTGTTCTATGAGCAGATGTGTGTATTCACTTTCAGGCACTTTTAATAGTTGTAACCATCCTGGGCAAGGCTGGGGGACAAATGAATGTGTACAAGAGAAGGTGGCATTAAACAGTGAAAAAAAAGCCTGAAAGAAGCAGGGATGAAAAAAAAAAACCAACTTTTCCATTTCCTTTATTTATTCCTTGGTCTCTTGTTAATGTCAAATCTTCTTGTGAAATTACCATTGCAGTTGTTCAAATTGCCAAGTGTTAATGAGAATTTGCAGTCAGGTGGGATTCAAGGATACAGCTTTACATTTAGACCTGAGGTGTAGCTGCAGGATAAGTCTGAAAAACCAACTTCTTCCCTCTATTTCCTTGCTGATTTTCCTAATTTTGGTTCACAGGGTCACATCTAGACTTGTGATAGTGGGCATAGGTGAAAAAGTTCTGGGGAAAGACTTCTGAGAAGCCAAGGTCTGCCCTGTGCCAGATTTGGAAACCAAATAAGTAAATATATTAAAAAAATTATTGGGTTACACATGTCTGCTGTGCTGTGAATTGAAATAAAAATAAAACCTGACCCCTGGATTGTGCTAAAAAACTCCCCACAAATTAAAAGCACAAATTATCCCCAGGTACTGCTTAGGCTTATCCTGTACAGCATTAGCATTGCAATTCACAGTCAGAACAGGAACAAATTGATTAATATACTGTGTTTTATTTTTCAATAAGGGTTGCATTAATTAAAGAAACGTTATGAGATATATATATATTTATACATTTATATATATGTATAAAGTAGCTTTTAGCTACTTTGCAACAAGTCTATTCACTCTGGGTAAAGATCCAAGTTTTAACTCAAGAGCAGAGGAATTAAAGAAGTTATTTTTGATGGATCTTAAAAAGGAATATCTACTTGAGCCCTTTTCAAGACAAAATTCATAGACATAAGAGAGTTATTGATGATTTTTGTATCACAAAAGAACTTGGAGATCTGAATGGGCCAAAGAGTGTGTGCAGGGCCACCTACCTGGCTGGTTTTCCCTTACTTGAAGTTGAATTATAATCCTAATTTCAGTGTTTGTAGCTGTAGCTCTCTAGAAATAGTAACTGAACTTGAAATGACTGCTTTGTTCCTGTCTATTTTGCAGTCAATGTTTGTTTCTGTTAGAAAAATGCCCTGTCAGTGAATCCAGGTGCTCCACTGGAATGCAGAGCTCACAGCAGAAAACTTCTGCTTTCACTCTCCAGTGACTTATTTTTAAATTAGTTGACTTTTTTTCTTACCATATTCAACAATACTGCAATCCTTAGGAGTATCATGATATTTTTTTTAATTACATGAAAGATGTAAATGATTACTTATCATTAAAATAAAACTAAATAGTCTATACCACGGGAACGTCCTTGGAAGTTCTGGGAAAGAACTTCCCTGTGAGGGGGAGTTCAGAAACCTGGGGGCTGCATGGCCCCATATCCAACCCAAGGGCTCAGTCTCAGCCCTGAGAAATTCTTGTCCTCCTCAACTGGGGTTGGACAATGGGTTGTGAACTGTCAAGATTTTCAGCACCTGTGTGCTTCTGTCTGAGGATAAATATGCAGCTCTAAAAAAGGCAAACGACCTTAATATGTGCAGGTGTTGTGTGGTTATCCCTCTACCTGTAAGGATGGAAAATTGAAGTTTTGAGGGTTTTTTCTAATTGGAACTATTTTTAGTCTCAATTTTGCCCAGAAAAAAAAAATTAATAATACAACATGGGCTGGTCACTTTCACAGCAAAAAAAGAATTAAGAAAAATATGTTTAGAGTTTCACATGGAGGTTCAAGTGTGACTTGCATGAATTGAGTCTATACATAGGTTAAACCACAAGCTCTTTTATCCATCATTAATAGGTTGATTTTGTGATTTTGAAGTAGCCTGCCCTGAAACCAAGCCTGGAACTGTATTTTCATTTTCTGAAAACACTCAAAATGTCAGTAAATCCCACCAGTTTGAAGCAAAATAGAATGTCAATGTATTTTAATTTGTAAGTGACATAAATACAATTTATCACTTTTTAAGTAACAGCTAATACTTAATATTTATGCCTTTATACAGAGAAGATACTTTACTTAAAAACTATACAATTCACATAGCCACTGCATATCTTTTTAAAGAAAAAAAAAAAAAGAGAAAAACTTGCTATTCTGAGGGAAATATATTTGCTTTGAACCATTATTTGACAGTTGAAAAATCTGGTTTTTAGGAAGTTTTTTAAAGCATGATTTCACCAGAAGAGATATTTCTAATCAGTGTAGTAAGTACAAATAGTTCAATCTATGGCATAAACATGACTTTACAACATGTAGTTATTGAGAATTATTATAATGGAATACAGGACTAAGCCCTGAGGGTGAGCACTGTAGAAAATGGTAAGAAGAATTCTGAAAAAATTGGGATTTCAAGAGGGCGTCAGTATGTATTTTTGTGCATGGGTTTGAAAATATGAGAGTTCTAGAATCTCACTGGATGGAGCATTTTGGCTTCTAACTGTGAAATTCTCAGAGCTTGTTTGTTGCTCTGCCTGTTGTGGCAATGTCATATTTCCCTTTTCAGAGATTTATGAGCGTTGCTTTCCCCCCTTCCTTTCCCCCTTTTCCCTGCCATAAAAACAATTCCCAAAGGAACTGATTACAACAGAGCAAATATTTTGTAAAGCAGTCCCTTAAATAGAAAATGTGCCAAAAGAGGCATTTTGCTGTAGTTCCCTTGCCCCTGGTATGTGCATCACAGTAATCAGTGACCAATTTCTTGTTTTAAGTGTTTAATCCAGCTCTTGTTTTCTTGTATTATGCAGCCTTGATAACAAAAAGGAGAAAATCCTGGCTAGGCTGAAGATGAATTTTCCCAAAAAAAAAAAAAAAAAGATCACTGCTCCCTTTAAAAAGCACAGAAAGTCTGTAAATGCTCTCCTAAAAGTTGAAAACTGTTTATTTGATGAGAATCCAGGGCACAACTGCCTGATTCACTTCCCAATTCTTCACTGACCTTTTGACTTCCTTACTGCTGCGTGACACAAATTGTGTGATCCTGTCTGAGTGCTGTTTCTTTTTGTCATTAGCCATGATTCATCTTCTCTGTGACTTGTCAAACTTGAGTTATTTTTAATCCTTTGCTGGGCCTCCCTAAAGGCATTATATCATATCTCCTGACACTGCACATGATCTCTCAATCCCTATTGTCCTACCCTATTCAGATTCCTCGTGTTTATTTCCTACCCCTGATAGGGTTCCATCTATTATTGCTCTTTTTAATAAATCTGCAGTTTTTGACAAGCTACAGCCACTTTCATTTTTCCAAACAATTTGTATGAACCCGTTAAACAAAATCAGTCACAGTAACAAATCCTTCAGGGCCTCTGTTGTTATATTCTCATTTGGCAGGAGATTGTTCCAGGACACAATTTTATGGCAAAATATATTTCAGACAGTTTAGTTTCACCTCTCACTTCATTAGCCAGAGTAATATCTGGAAAAGTTTGCTACTCTTCTTGCTGTTTTGATTATTTCTGCCCTTTTAAAATGTGGGTTGTGCTGAGCTGAGGTTTTTTTAATTATTTACTGACTATATCAAAGGAGATTTCCTTCTCTTCTGCCATGCCTACAGTGAGAGGATGTGAGGAAATGGCCTTAAGGTGAGACAGGGGAAATTCTGATCAGAGATGAGACAAAATTTTTTCCCTGTTCAGGTGTTATGGGGATACAGGGGCAGTGCTGGGTGGACAGTTGGACTGGATGATCTCAAATGTCTCTTCCAATCTTGTGGTTCTGTGATTCTGTTGATTCCCACTTGCTATATTTAAGTGAAAAAAAATCAAATCTGTTTGCCTTTGTTCCAGAAGTGAAGCTGGAACTAAGCTAAAGGTTTGTCTTGTTTTGTTTTTATTGGTAATATAATTGTTAAACTTTTGCTGCTAAAAATGACAAGAATTTTGGCAATTCTACTAAAAATACTTTTCATAAACCTCAGGAATTTAGGATATAATCTCGTCTTTAAGAGAACCAAAATACGTTCAAAAACAGGAAAAGCACAGTTTAAACATCCAAGCAATTGTAATTCTGCTGTGTCATGACATTTCAGTCCTGCTTCCACGTAAATTACTGTTTTCAGGATGTAGAAAATTATATACAAGCAGTAGAGTTGCTGACATTCTTGCATGGGTTTCAAAAGTCACTTCCAGTGACACTTAGGATCTGCTTAACTCGCTTGGGAAGCCGAAAATGGAACTAAAAATTAGAAGCTACTTTGCTGCTCTTACAGTCTCTGCCCAGAAAAACTGTATCTTTGTTAGTGTTGTACTTGATTTATGAAATCTAAATGAGAAAGAGCAAATTACTGATTAAAATAGGGATTAGTGTTTACAAAACTGTGGAATATATGTGCTGTCCAGTGGAAGCTGTGTTGCTCTGAAGAAGAGTATACTTTCCTAGTACCCATATAAAATTACGTTGAATATGTTTGGATGTGGGGCTGAACCAAAGTGTTTAACTGTCATGATAATATTTTTGTTGTTTTTCATTGTAATTCCTTGAAATCTATACAAGACTGGATCAAATATATGCAACAAAGATTTTGTTTTTTTCAAGAACTTGAATTAAAAATCCTTTGTTATGGAATAACAGTGAAATATAAACTCAGGAAAAATCATGCTAAGGGTGAGGCAGGTTTCCAGTTTTGAAATTAATTTTGCAATGCCATGGGTTATTCAGAGTTAAAGAGAGCCTTCAACTTATGCCCATCTTTAAGTTAAACTGGGAATTTGATTTCTCATTTCACCTACGATGGGGAACACTGAGCAGTGTTGGTGCCTGGTACTCCACAGTGCCTGACAGCTCTCTTTTGACTACAAACAAAATAAATATTCTCTGTTTCTGAGACCTAGAGTGATGCTGGCCACTGTGAGGGGGAGTTCAGAAACCTGGGGGCTGCATGGCCCCATATCCAACCCAAGGGCTCAGTCTCAGCCCTGAGAAATTCTTGTCCTCCTCAACTGGGGTTGGACAATGGGTTGTGAACTGTCAAGATTTTCAGCACCTGTGTGCTTCTGTCTGAGGATAAATATGCAGCTCTAAAAAATAGTGCTAAAATCTTCTTTTTCTCAGTTGATGTCCAATGTCAAAGAGTTTGACAAACACATCAGATTCAAGGCATAGCTCTCTGCTTTTCATGAGGAAGAGATTGTTGAAGGAAAGCTTGAAAAGCTGTTTTGGGGGGCAACATTTTTGTTGTTGATTGAATTGAAAGCTCGGGTCTTTGAGTTTCATGTGTGTTCACCCAATACCCTGCCCATTTCTCTGGTTCATCTAGTTAGTGGCTTATTTATATATCTGCTACATTACATAGAGTGAATTTTTTTACTTCATAAAACTAATGATATGTCTGGAAAAGATTAATTATTAGATTTCCAAAACACAAATTAAAAAAAAACCCTATGAAATGGAAAAAAAAAAAAAGAGCAGTGATATTTAGAAGCATCATAAGCAGTAGGGGCAGATTGTGGTGGGTTTCATGTTATTTTTTCAGGCTGCTGTGTGGACTATTCCATCAGTCTTTGGCTGTTAGAGGAGTGGGAGGTGATGCAGGAGGAGAAAGGCTGAACATTAATGGGCATGGGTGAATTTACCTCTCATTCTAAAGCAGCTGAATTAGAAGGAAATGAATGTAAAAAGGCTGATGATTAAACACTTCCCAAACTTGTGGAAAATGCTCACATAAACTTCTCTGAAAGAATTAATAAAAGGATTTCCAGCTCTCAGCCCAGCGAGAGGCAGCAATAAGTTTCTTTGCTATTAGTAAGAGGCTGCTGGGCAGAACATGATCTTAATTTTTTGGAGTGTTTCTCAATCATATGAATTTATAGAGGAATACATCTTTGTGTTTCTGGTTCACATGCCTCATCAGGAGTGGCTCATGTGTCTCAGAGCTTGATAAATATTCAGCTGGGCTTATCTGATCCTTTCCTGCACTCTTTTGGAAAGCTTGTTGAATTTTATTCTGCACCTTTCCTGGTTTTGAGTGGATAAATACTCGATACTGAAATAATGTAAATAATGTCAGCGGTTTTAAGGTTTTTGAGAGCTAAAATGCCCCATCTGATCACATTTCACCCTTTTCAGAAAATAAACAGGATGCAATAGATTTTTATTATCTTCTGTTCCAAAACTATGTCAGATTAGCTGCAAAACAACTTTTGTTTGACAATGTTGTATAAATAATTTTTACTTGAATGGTAGTGATACCAAAAGATTTAAACCCAAGAGCTTTGAAGTATTGTCCAATTGTCTCAGTGTATACAGCATTAAGAAATGTTTTAACTTTTGTAGCTTTGAAGGGTGTCTTAATATTAAGCAAAAGCTGGTGTGCTTCTGCACCACATGGAAATGAGGAAATATTCAAAAGCACTTTTCCTTTTTGATAGTCCTTTATTGGGTGATGCTGAGTGACCACTTCAAAGATGAACACCCTGCATTTGTGTGTTTGCACAGATCTTAACTCCAGCCCAACTGGGGCCTAAGGAACTGATGCAGTACAAAAATGACTGCTGGAGTTTTTGGGGAATAGAGCCATATTTTAAATCACACTTTCATGAAATAGGAATCTTAGTCCCTTATTGTGAGAAATGATGGATTGTACCAGTTGCTTTTTATAAAATAGCAGGAAATATTATTTCAGAAAAGAAAGCAGAGACAATTCAGAAAAGGGAAAACCAAAATGTATCTTGATAGCATTATTGAATTTGGTAGCAGAGAGAAGACAAAAAAAAGAGAAAGAAAACTAGATGTTAAAAAAACCCCAAAAGACATCAATGAGTCTTTGAAAAAAAGCCTGAAAGCTGTGTGAATTTCCAGCTTAAAAAGAAAATTTTTAAAATATCCTTTGAGTTAAACCCCATTGGCTGATCCCACCAGCATCAGGAGCTTTAATAAGACCATCAGTTTTCAAATCCACTGGCAGTTCATCAGGTTTCCTACTGGTGTCAGTGCAGTGGTGGTGTTGCACTATATTGAAACTCTTGCAATATTCCCATTCCAGCAGTTTACATTTATTCCTGCATTTGCAGGGGTAGGAACAGTTTCAGGATGGGTCTTCAGCCCATAAAAAGCACTTCAAAGGAAAATCACTTAGAATGAACCATCCTTTTAATTTTTCACTTTTTGCAATGAGGGAACTTTGGAAAAGAAGCCTGAGGATGAAAGCAGCAAATAAAGCTGTGATAAAAGCCTTGAGATATTCATCTGCCTTTCAATCACTGTGTGCTCCATGGCCATTGTCTTCTTACCTCGAGGTACCACTCATCTCTGGGAATTTTTACCTCAAACCTTATGAAAATGGAACAAAAAAGTTGAAGGTTTTGAGTAGTATTTGGAAGTATTATTTTAATATAATGTTGAATTTGATAAAAAGGTTTTCTTTTTCTTTTGAGTAATTGAAATATGGTTAAATTTTTTAGAAATGGTCAGTGATAAGTGAAAAATTCACCTTTTAAAAGTTTATCGTATTTTCTAGTAGTCTCTTAACTCGAAAGAAAAATAAAAAAAACTATAAGGAACTTTTAATAGTGTGGGATAATAGATATGCTCATGATGGGTAAAAATGACAAACAGAACAAGCAGGAACAAAAGTACTTTTGTGCTTAAGACTGTTGGATGAGGTTTAAAAGAAGTCATATTATTCCTAGATTATAAGCATTCAATAACATCAAAGAATACGTGCTTAGCATATGGATACATATATTCAATAGAAATAATTTTTTCTCTCCCCCACTCCTCAAATATTATTTTTTAAGAATTGTTGAACTTTTATTTAATTCTATGAAGTGTTTCCTTCTTTTTTTTTCAGAAGTGCTTGTGAAAATTATGTCAAATGGAGGCCTTATTGTTGATTTAATATTATTTCAGTACAAAAATATCTATGCAGCACGGTAGCGAGTGCCAGTGATTCAGAAGTGCTCAACTCCATTAATCTCACATTAAAGATATAGATAATTTCCTACACAGATAAAAATGTCAGGCAACATAAACTCAGAGCAGTCTTACCAGAAATAGAGACTTTTCATGGTATTTGGTTCCTCTGTGCTCATTTTTGCATCCTTCCCCAATACCACATGAATTTCAGCAGTATCAGATTTTGTGGCAGTACATAGAAACCAGAGGAAAAAAAATTCCAAAGGAAACTTTTGTTTGATTTTCTGGATATTTATTCTGTGCAGGATTTCCCAGGGGCTTTCTCTTTTAAGTGAAGCTGGCTGGCCTGGTTGAAGGGTACAGATTTCCTGTCCTTGTCTCTGTAGGTTTGGCATCACAACAGCCCTGTTGCTTTCAAAGAGAGAGACAGAGCCCAAAGAGACTCAGCCCCTGCATCCCAGCTCTGCTCCTGACTGGCTTTTTAGGGAAAAGAAAATGAAGAAGACCTGAAAAACAGGGGCTCTTGTGGAAGAGAGGAAGGAAGCATGAGGGGAATATCTCAGAATTATGCAGCTCCTCCTGTGCCAGCCCCTGGGTGCCATCAGTAATTTCCATCCCACCATGGTAGGGTGGAAATGCAAGACAAGACCTTTGCTCTCTTCCTGGGTTACCAGGAGAGATGCCTGAAGAAATCTGTCCCCAGGCACTGAATTTTATTTGCTTTTAATCTGGTTTCTAGGCCAGCATCAGCTGCACGTCCTGCCTGGGTTGTCCTTTTTCCTCACAATTAATATCTGGATGAGACCCAAAGGCAAAGCTCTGTAGATAATCCCTCAGGAGAGGAGTATGAGAGTGCCTTTGCCAGTGCTGTGTTTTTGGGTGCTGTTCTTTCAGGTGGGCACTGTGCACAGAGAACTAACTTAGCTTCTAGCTCATTTCTAATTTCTAACTCTGAGTTGAGATGCTGGATTTCCTGCATTACAGGCCTATCACTCTGTCTTGGATTCCTCACTTAACTTGTCTGAAACACACACTGTCTCCCTCTTTACTGGCTTTTGAAGTTTCACTCAATTTTATTTTTTTTTCTTTTCCCCTGAAAAAAGGGAGAGCATTCCCTTTGATTTTACTGCCCTTGGATGCTTCAAGCACCTCTGAGTGAGAACATTTGAAATGATGTATTGACATTTCAGATGGATCTCTGGCAGCCTTTCATGGCCACTGGTGCCAAGCTGGGGTTTGACAGTGTGGGCTCCACCGAGTTGTTTTGCAAAAAACATGTTGTGTGAGGTGTTCTCCTAATATTTCATATTTTAAGCCAAAATAAATGTTCAGGGAGAAGTAATTAAAGGTGATTTGTGTGCACTGAGGTTGGGAATGGTGGGCCTGCAGGAAGAGGGAGGTGATTTGTCTGTGGAGAGTGTCCTGCTGGTTTAGGGGAGCAGCTCCCTGCCCCACACCGTGACCCACCCAGGTGTCCCCAGCCGTGAGCTCCTCTCACTCTGGGCAGGGTGGGAGCTGATTTTCAGAGCTCAGCAGGTTGTGTGTCCCATGGGCTGAACTGGTGATCTTGTTGCCACCTGTTTCTGACCCGATTTTGGCCAGGATAAGGTGCTGGCCAAAATCCCTTATACATGGAACCCAAATGTGCCACTTCCTTGGACCTCATTATTGGGTTCAGTCTATTTATATTAGCAGGGATTTCAAGTCCTAATGTGAAAGGACAGTTTTGATGTTACTGTGAAAAGTGATGTCTGAAGACAGTTTTTAAGTAGCAGAAGTTGGAAAAAAATTAAATGAATGGCTTTATAAAATGATGTGTTTTGCAACTTTCCTTTTGGAGAGGATCACTCCATCACAAAATCTATTTTTTAAATTTTCTTTTTGCCATTTTTAGGCACCTGCCCATTGTACATGACATGCAGCTGACAGGGGAGAAGGAAATGAATAAGGGGAGGAGTAGGTTGTGGTTCTTTCTGGTATCACCTTGTTTTATGGAATCATTTTGTACCCTCCACCCTTTTTTCTTCTCCTGGAAGCTGCAGGTCCACATCAACCAAATCTCTTGGGATGTGATTCCTGTGTCACCAGGGAATGAGGAGAGTGGCAGGAGGGGACAGTTTCAATGGCAGGGAAAGGGAGTCTCAGGGCATTTTTTTGTTTGTTTATTTGTATTTGCATTTCACACAGAATAACTGTTTTGGTTTTTAATGATGTGTGAGGAGTGTTGCCAAAAATAGAAAACATTAATTTGAATTTTCAATGAAGCTGATTGTACCTCTCTTCCATTTAATTTCCATGAATATTCTAAGGACTATAAAGGGAATATTCACTGGAGCAATAAATGTTATGCTAATTCTGTGGGACAAAAATGAGAAGTGAGTTTCAAATTCCAAATATTCGTAGTGATAACCTATTTTATGCAGTACCCATTCAAAACCAGGCTTAATTTGCATTGAAGTCAGAGACTTGAGGATGTCTTTAGACTTCAGGGTATTTGTACACCTGCTGCAGAGTCAGTGAATCTAAAATGCATCAAGCAAAATTGTGCCTGATGAAAGCATTGCAAATTTTAGGAAAAAAAAGAGAAAAATAATTAATTTTTTTTTCTTAAACCCATTTGGACAAGGGGGAAAATTTTCCATAAGCTTTTGCAGTATTGGTGGATTCCTCCAAAAAGGATGAGGAGCATGGCAAAAAGTTTAGTGAGTTTGGTGCTGAGACTTTGCCTCTTTCTGGCATTTTCCTGCTACTGCTGAATTTTCCATAAAAGCCAAGATCTGTTTGCATAATTGTATTGACAAACAGTTATATTTATACTAGAGAACAGACCATTAAGCTGTTTTATAATATGCTTTTGTTTTGCTTTTTTCTGAAATTTTCTTTTGATAAAGGAATTTTAATAAGCAGAATTTTAATAATGCTGATTTTTGGTATATTTCCTGTATTTGTTTTAGAGTTATTTTAACCCATAGTTAGGCCATTCACCAAAGAATTTCCTCTGAGGATTTTTCTGCCTGAAAGACCTCCTTCCATGCAGACAGGTATTTTGACTGTGTGTTAACATGGGGTGCATTTAATTTTAAATTGATATTATCTTTTTTTTCAATTTAGTTTAAGCCTCTTGCAAATGCCACAATAGAAAATGAACAGTCACTCTGAAATCTGGAATAAGTGTGCAGGGAGGGTCATTTCAGCATCTGTGACACGTGCTTTGTTGTGCTGAAATTTCATTCCTTTTGTAGAAAGGAGAAAGCCTAATATTGATGGGCTGCAACATTTTATTTATAGTGTCAATAAAGCCTCAGAGTATTATCTATACATGAGATAAATGCTTTGAAATTTCCCCACCAAACCAGCCTGATTGACTTATTTTCCTCCCTTTCAATGAAAATGTAAATCAATAAATAGTATTTCATTATCTTGTGTCCAGAAGCTGATTTGGCAATTAATTGTGGATGTGAAGCTCTGTGGCTGAGGGATGCTTACAAGGAGCAGGTGATGGATGCACTCCCCTTCCACCTTTGGAGACCTCACTTTAATCCTGCCACAGGTCACACTGGGAATGAGTTTCTATGGGCATGTTTTACTTTTTAGGGCTTGTGTGTCCACATCATAAACCCATCAGGCCACGTGATGCAGATAACAGTAAATGCCACAGAAAAGCTGCTAACCAGATCGGCAGGCAGCGTTGGGAAGGGTAATTCGTGTCCCTCAGCAGAGCTGATTGGGAGCAGCCAAGCTCAGTTTGTCCTGAATTTCAGGCCCATTTGAAAAGCATTTTTTTCCCAGAGACCTTCCTGAAACTCCCTTAAGGACCCAAGTGCAGCTGTAGAATTGAGCATTTTAATATATTTGGGAAACACCCATTTGACAACAGCTCTTGTTGATTGCTGGATCTTTCGAGTCGCAGTGACAAAATAAATCAATCCATCAGAATAAAGAGATGTTCTCAGGGGTGATTTGAATTCCAATGTGACCTGTGCTCCCCAGGTAGCAGATATGTTCTCAGAGGTGATTTTAATTCCAGTGTGTCCTGTGTTCCCCAGGCAGCCCAGTGACCCCATCCCTGGTTGGGGAAGAATCCTTGAGCCAGAGCTCGGCTTCGCATCCAGAGCCTCACGACAGGAGCTGTGCCTCGAGTGGAGGTGAGAGGTTTATTATTTCACACATTCTGTGTGTGCCTTCATCATGCACACCCCCTATTTCTCATAAACTCCCTGCCTGCTGAGCAGGAAAAAGGAAAACTGAGTGGGAAGCGGGAGGAATCCATCTGCGACAGGCACTTGTGCCACTCACACACGCAGGTGCGACGGCCTCATCAGCTGCAGTGCCCCTGCTTCACACCGAGCCTGCATGAATAAGCATTCCCAGATTAGCTGGTAGGCCTTTCATTTAGCATTTCAAGGTATGACTGTGTTTCTGGCATGTGGTGTAATCACAGGGAAGAGTTTTGATGGATAGCAGAGGAGGGAGAGGGAGAGAGATGCTCACCGAGGCC
Source organism: Ploceus nigricollis (assembly GCA_013399945.1). Taxonomy (NCBI): domain Eukaryota; kingdom Metazoa; phylum Chordata; class Aves; order Passeriformes; family Ploceidae; genus Ploceus; species Ploceus nigricollis. Next base: position 383,944 of record VXBC01007349.1, read on the forward strand.
AGCTGATGCATGCAGGGTCATTTATGTCTTGTCCATAAACTTATGAAGTACAAGAAGACACCCCTGGGAAGCCAGTGACACTAATGGAAAAGTTAAGTGTGAGACTGTACAGCTGGACTTGATGGCTTTTTGTTCAGAATTGTTATTAATTTAGACAAAAGCAATCTAAAGCTGTCAGGAGCGCAACCTCTGCATTCACTTCTGTAAATTATCATAGTGTCCATCACCTCAGTAACAGCAACTCAGATGTGGATGTTTGTCTTAGAGGTGAATCTCAGCCTCCTGGGTTAACTTGTGATTTGGAAGGAAAAAATTAACTTTCATTCTCTAATAAGCTGTGGGGTTTTTTTAAGATTGCCTTTTTAATATGCTTTGTTTTACTTTGTTAGTAGCTGATCTGCTTGAAACTGGTACAAAGTGAAAGTGTGTGCCCATAGCAAATGTAGCAAGTTGAGTAGCAGGCATTACCCTTTGCCTAACTAGTCTGTGGATGGCCATCAGAGGCCATTAGTTTCCAAATTCCAAATATTCACAGGTATTTCTGATATTGTGAGGAAAGCTGGTGCCAGCAGCAGTGAACTTTTGTTCTCATTTCCAGTTACACTTGAGTACCAGCTGTACCATGTAATAGTTGTAACATTTTTTTCTTTCAAAGAGAGTGTCCCTCACCCTGATGAGAATTGCAGCCTGAAAAGATCATTCTGATTCAGTGGTCTCAACTGTCACCTCTCTGACCTCTCAAAATAGACTTTTCAGCTTTTGTGTATCACCTCCTTCTTTCCCTGGGCACGGTGCATTCTCATCACCTCCTCCTCCAGGCTGACATTTGATTCATTGAGCTGCATTCTGATAGAGAAATCCCACATTAGCCCCTCTTCTTGGGAGACTGACAGAACCTTTGTGATGGATAAGCTTTCTTCTGAAGTGTGAGATAGCCTAGTGTATACCTGCCTTCTTTTTTTTTTGTGATTCTGCCCTATGGGGTAGGGCAGCTTCAGAACCAGGACGTCTGTTACATGATATTTTTAAACTCCAGCCGTGGAGAAGCACAAATGATTTCATGTAATGTTAAACAACAGCTAGGTTCTCTTTCCTTTTCCTTATCTAAGGAAACATAACTCACTCTGTGCCTGTGTCCCTAATTAGTAACACTTGCAAGCCTTGACCTTTCAACAGAGAGCTCAGCTCAGCCTCATCTGTAGAGAATTGCCCCTATGATGTAGCTGTGCATAATAATAAAAACAATTTAAAACGCATTAAAACGTTAAAAAAACCCCACCAAAACCCAAACCACTTAAAAGCTTAGACCCAGACTTCTCCACGTTTATTCATGTTGAGCAGTAATTTGCTCTGGTAATGGTCCCAATGAGGCAGTTTTAAGATACTGTGGACTGAAAGTAAGAGCATTGTTTAATAAATAAGCAGTTGTGTCCTTCTTTGCTCATTTATGGCTCAGTGGTCTTTGTGTCCAGTTCATGATTTGTTCCCAGGACCAGCCTACTTTCAACACTTTGCTCCTTTGCCTTATTTTGTCTGATAATTTCTCATAATCTAGAAAAAAAAAAAAGGTTGCTAAAGCACCAGCTGGAGTGCAGTGATTTTGTCCAGACTGCTGTCACTTTTAGGGATGACTGAAAATGTTTATTTACCAACTGACAGTAAGACTTTTTTATTTTTTATGCCACAACCACATATTACCAGGCCACAGTTTCTTATTCCAGATCATGGAAGTGTCCTCTGCCTGAAATAATTTTAAAATTTAACTAGCTTGTTTTCATAAACATTGATTTAATATACCTATCTGTCTAGTTCAGAAAAAAAAAGCCAGACTCCAAAACCGGTATGTTGTCTGAAGAAAAATAATGCCATATACAATTATTTTCTCTCTAGTCAGTGCACTTGTCCAGGGATTTCCATGGGATTTTCCACCTGATTACCTTAAACTGGACTTCTCCCTTTGTTTCAATCACTGGAGAAATAAATGATGAGTGCTTACAGCATAAGAGCTGCTATTGGTTTTACCTTAAATCTAACTTGTACAGGTTCTCAGACTTCCTTATTTTCACTTCTTCTCATGGAGAAAATAATGGCTTTCAGTTTTATTTGGAGAAGAAATCGTGGTAACATTGGATTCCTTTTCTAATTAGGATGAAGTTATGTTAAAATAAATTCCTCACCTTGAAGGTTTCATACATTGGAGAAGAAAATTTCTGCTTTTAAAAAAAGAGGGTTTACCGTTACATCAGCAAAATTGGGAACAAAATCTGTGCCTGTTTTCCCTTTTCTTTTGTGAAGCCAGCCACAGTGGCTGCCCATTGTCAGACAAAATAAGATCAAAATTTGTCTGCTATTATGCATTTTACTGGTGTCTCCTCTTTGCAATAGAGATGCCAAATCTATCCAGGTGATATTTCAATGCCCAACAACTTGTGAGAAATACTCCCCTGACCTCGTGTAGGGGCTGAATAACCACTCAACCCAACCCAGGCCTTGCTGTCAGTCCCAGGGATGCTGTCTGATGGTTACCACAGGGCTTGGATTTGGAGGAATGTGTTTTTCCAAGATTAAAAGAGGGATTCAAGCCTGATTCAAGGAGTTCATTCCCTCCTAGGTTATAGTGCCCATCAAGTTTGACTTTTTATGCAAGTATATATTACACACTGCACATTATCCTTTCATAGGCTTTTTCCCCAAAATATTTGTTTCATAATGTTAAAAATTATGAATATTACTCTGTTTGATCTAGTATGTAGGGATGTTTCTCTTCAGCTCCCCCCATTTTAATTCTAAAGAAAGAATACATTCTTTTAGTAATTTATTTGCTTTCAACTAAGTGCTGTTAACCTCCAGTTTAGAACATTTGGGGTTTTAAAATTCAGATTTGGAGGGTCTGAAAAGAATAATGTGTCTACATTTACATTCCAGACTTCTGGAGCTGTGATGAAAACAAGATTAAAGAAGAAATCATTGGCAATGGAGTGCTTCAACAACTGAACTGCTGACTTTTTTTGGTGGATATTAAGGTATCTTTAGCGGCCATTTTAGCAAAATGGGCTAAATTCTATATTGTATTCTAAATTTCAATGGGTATATATAGAGAAAAATGCTGCCTGCTACTTAAAGTGTTCATTTTTCTGCATTTTTCTATTAATGTTGGATTTTTTGCTGTTGCACATGTACGTATACATTTGTAAGGGCCTTTTCTTGCAGCTGCCATGCAAATAGCTGTGTATTTTAGATGGCTGAGATCATACCTAACTCATCTCCCTTAAAAGCTACCATTTCAACTCCTCCTCCCCCTGCTACTTGACCCAGGCTCTGTCTGAGCTGCTCAGCTGTAGAAACAACTGCAAAGGAAACAGATAATGATGGTAAACTGGGGTGTCATGCTTCTCTTTGTGTATGGCCATTGTAATACAGATCCAGCAGGCCAACAATGACTCATCAGTGGCACCAAGCCTGCAATTTTGCTGTGTTTGCAATTTCAGAGAAGAAAAGCATCTCACAATTACACATATTAAACTTTCAGATGATGCAGAAATGATGAGGTACACCACTTCTATTATCAGTCAAACTCCAGGGAGAGGGAGTCAGATCTTTTTGCAGCCCAGGTGCACATTTTTTTATAATTTAATCAGCTCAAAGCACCCTCATTTCACCAGAGAACTCTAAGTCATGCCTTGAAAACCACACCATGCCCTGTGTCTCCCCCCTGCTGCCAGCAGTAAATTACAGCTCACCATTCAGAACCTTTACCTGCGTTTAATCCAGCGCCCTCTGTGAGGAGCTCAGCCAGATCTGCTCCACAAGCTGAAAAAGCTGGACAAAAAATGCCATGAATTATCTTCATGGGGATTATGAATACCAAAAGGGACTGCTTAAATAAAAACCCCAACAACCCAACAAGCAGCTGATAATTTGGTTTAGGCAAACACGTGTGAGAAATGTATTCGTGCTGGCCTCTGGGAATGATGTCCCTCAGCAAGGACGGATTGGTTGTGGGAGGGAGCCAGATCCCTGTCTGATTTTCTCTTTTCTGCCCCTTTTCCTTTCCCCATGTTGTCACAGGCCAGGGAATAGGCTGGCAGGCTGAGGAAGCAGCAATCCTGGTGGGGAAACTTGGCTCACCTCTTGGCTAGATCGAAGTCAAATTTAGAAACCCAGTTAGGTATGATCTCAGCTACCCAAAATATACAGTTATTTGCATGACAGCTGCAGGAAAAGGCACTTCCAAAAGTATAAGGTGCATGTGCAACAGCAAAAGATCCAACATTAATAGACAAATTCAGAAAACAGAACACATTAAGTAGCAGGGCATCACTTTCCTCTATATGTGCCTATTGAAACTTAAAATAAAATACAGCAGAGTGGGGTTGTGTTAGAGGGATGACCTAAGGAAATGCCATGAGAAGTGGGATACATTTCCAGAGGGTAGAAACGTGATTCAGGGCTGGGAAGAGGTTTTGGAGGGGATGTGTGTGGGTTTGTTTTGCCTACCAAGAGCTTGCTGCCAGCATGGGTATTCCTAGTTCCCAATTGGGCAATTAGGAATTCCCTCAGTGCTGGGGGATCCTTACAAGGATGAGGGGCCCTCCATCAGAGCAGGGGCTCAGGGACAGCCCCAGCTCTGGTTTGTGCCTCTCCTCCCCTGCTTGCCCCACCCTGGAGAGCTCCTCGTGGCCCTGAGTGCTGGAATTGGCCACCTTTGTGTCCCCCAAAAAGCTTAATGAAGAAGCTGGAGCTGCTGTTTTGAAAGCTGTCCAAAGAGGATTTGGATGCTCTGCTCTCATTAAAAAACTGGTGGGAAAACAGGTGCCAAAATCCTGCTGTTGACCTCGTAAATCTGCCTGCACCAAAAATCTCCAGAGAGAGCTGAAACAGACAAATGCCTCTTCAGCTGACTGGCACTGGCTGATATCACACCAGTTTCAAAGTATTTTCTTTTCCTTGTGTCTTTTTGTCTTTGCCCACTCCAAAATGAATGCTTGGGATGGGGAGAAGAAACTCACCTAAGAATTTTTTAAAATGTTTTTCATTTTGGAATGATATTCTTCTCTTATTTAAATTTCCTTTTAAAGGGAATTTTAAAAAATCCAACTAGTCAGCCAAAAGATGCATTTTCTTACTGTTTTGGTAAAAACTATTTCTAGGTACAGCACTTGCCAGTCTTTAGAGGTATTAGCATAAACTAGGGGAAAATATTGAAAATTAAGAAATGTACTTTAGTTTTCATCACCAAAAGAGTACTTTTACATTCAAAGAGTGGGTGAAGAAAAGATAGTCAAACCTTAATCTCCACTTAACAAAAACATTTCCATACGTTTTACTCATACGAATAATTCCCAAGAAATTACTCACAACTGAGGAGTGAAAAAAAAAACTTCCATAGACATGAAGAAAAATATTAACAATGATTACTACTTATAACATCTTGCTTTAAAGGAGCACTCAAAAATAAAGATGCTATAGAGGTTAGAGGGGACCAATATGTTTAATTTCTTTTAGCTGAGTTTTGTCATTTGGTAGTCAAAGTAAATAGTGCAGGTTTTATGAAAAGAAAATAAGTTATCTTAAAAATTCATGATTCCTGCTTAAAATATCTGAACTTTTATAAATTTAAAAGGTACAGAACATCTAAAGAAATCATATTGGCTCATTCAGAGTAGTGTTATGTGTAATAATAAAAGTCAATCCACGTGATTGTAGGGAAGTTTCTGATAATCTGATACATTTCCTCTGGTGATTAAAATATTTTGCATGATGAGCTGAGACACTGGAGTATATTTCAGGTTTATAGATTTGTCAGAGTCATCACAGTTAAAGATTAACAGGGCTCCCAGTGCTTGTTTTTGGAATTTACCAATAAACACCAGAATAAATTAATCCAGATCCTCTTTCCAGAAAAGACCTGCTGCCTGCCCATCAGTACCATGTGTCCCAAATAAAGGTAATCCTGATGTCTTTTTCTCTGATATTCTTGGTGGTGCTGAAGTTAAACATGCTTCAGATCCATACAGAATGACTGAACTATTCCTTTTTCACTTCCTATTTTTGATAATTATTCATTGTTAGCCTCTCCATAGTAGAAAGTCTGTTGCTGCATGAGCAGTGGTGTTCAGTATTTTGGAATTTCAAATCTGCAAAGACTGTGCAGTTCAGTTTGTTAACTTGGGAGTGGAGGAGGATGTGATGGAGCAACAGGCTGAGGCTGCACAATGACACACAGAGATCAGAACTTGGAGTAAATCCCTAGAAACCCTCAAGAAAAGCTGTAAACAGATCAGAAAAATAAGTCTGAATGCCTGTCATTATGATGGTGGCACACATCTCTCTGCAGGTCTGAGCTATGTCAGAGCAGCTGAAGGTTGTGTGTAGTTACAGAGGTGACATCACAGAATGCATCCATGTGTGCAGGTTGTGGATTCTGCCCAGGATTTATGGTACACAAAATTTGCTTTGTCTGATATTCTGTGTGAGTGGTGAAGGCTTTAAATTTCAAGTAGCTTCAAGCCCACAAGATTTGCCAGCACCATAGAAAGATGAAAAGTTGCTGCAAACCATTTTTCCCTCAAATTCTTTACTGAAACACTTCCCTTTACTTATTTAAAAAGCAGTAAGTATTTCCCCGGAGGATTTCTTGGCTTTCCAGCTCTTTTGCTGCTGCCAGAGATCAGTGCCAGGGGTTTCTGTTGTGGTTCCTGTGCTTGTGCAGGAATTGTCTGGAGGCCACAGACTGATTTGGCTGCAGGCAGCAGATGGGGCTGACATGGCATTGACTCCTGGCGTGGCTCAGATTGTAACTATTGACCCGGGGGTGAAAGGCTCTGGACCCCATTACCAACTCCCTGAGTCATCCTGTTCCTTACAGCAGGGCTTGGAACAGCTGATGCAGGATGCTGCTGCTCAATAGCATCTGCACTAAGAGCACTTACTCAGATTTATTGGCCAGAATAACTTTCAGGTTTTGTTTATTGAGCAGCAAATGGGTATTTTTATGGAGCTGCACTCATGAAATCCTCAAGTCCTTATGCATCTAAACTTTTTGCTGAAGACAGGTATCTTGAATAAGAATTAAAGACAAGGCAGTATGAAGTTATTTTAGAATCCTAGCATACTCTGATTCACAACGATTTACTGGATATATTAAAAGCTCTGAATTCAGGAAATCCCCTGGTGTGACATTTTTCTGGTTTGAATGCTGTGGCAGTCCTTTGAATTTGTGGTTGGGACTTAGGACACGTTCTCATTACTGCTACCTGAAAAGCTGCACATCTTTGCATTTCAGCCCTATTGTTTATTGTGTGTCTCTGAATGGAGGAGAACTGAGATAAAAGGGACCCAGAGTTGGGGAGGGGAATCCTTCTTGCTGTTGGATGCAGGTGAAAATCTGGACCATCACCACCCTGTCATGTTTATCAGCTGATTTTTTCTTTCTTTTTTTCACATCACTCTAAACAACAGATGCTGTGTCCCATTATGTCTGTATTATTCTCTAACCAGATTTTGGCTGCATGATATAACAAAAATGATGCTGCTAGGCACCAGATAACTCAAAATTTTCCCTACTTTCTTATATTTTTACATAAAAATTGTGTGGTCAGATGCACTGCAGACAATCACAGCACCATAATTTGGTAGGGAAGAACTTCAGGTTTTTTTCTTCAACATAATTTAGTCTCTATGTTCAGATTTTAAATTTTTTCTGCTCCTCTCACTTGCTCTGAAATATTTCCACTTAAGTGCTGCACCATCCAAAAGTTAGTGTCAAATAGATCATTTGGTCTAATAGAAACAAAATTTACTGGCATAAACCCCAAATAATCTTTTGCAGAGCTGTTCTCACATAAGTGTATAGAAAAGAGATTTATACAATAAGTGCTAAAACTTAGAGTTGTCAATGCTGGATTCATGTTGAACTTTTTTTCTCCAAACACACTTAAACTGTGGAATTGTTTTCCTGAACTTCAAGGCAGTGTATTTATTTTAGATATAAAATATATAAGTTACTAACATTCTTCAGGCATCTATAACTGGTAATTTCCCACACTGTCATGTGGTTGTACTGTTATTTTTTGTTGGTGTTTTTTTTTGCTTGTGTAGTGCTAAAATTGTCATAGATTGTCAGGGCAACAAAGAAATTACTTCTTTATATCTTCAATGCATTTGGTTAAGAATTAATTATACATTATGGAAAGTGATTTTAGGACATTGGTGAAAATATGTGAAAATAATTTTAAAAATCTTGGATATAGGAACAGCAGTGACAAATGTCTGCTTTTATATTGGAATGTAGCCAAAAAAAAGAACAGAGCAGTCTTTTTAAGCATCTTTTCTTTAAAAATATCACTAAAAATTATTTATACCATTGATTGCACATCAAATTGAGGAGCAGATTTCTTATTTTTGAGTATTTCTGATCCTCTTGTTCTTCCAGGTGCCTTAAAGCCTGTAAATAGAAATGACAAGTCATTTAGGAAAAACAGTTTGGAAACTCTTAGTCAAGAATGGCCAGGATTTCAAATGAGAAATGGCAAAAGCAAAAAAAAAAAAATAAAAAGAGTAATCTGAGGATTTTACAGGTTTTATTGTCATTAGCTGGAAAGAGGAGCAGTCTGGAAGGAAGTGAGCACATTAAATATAACTAAGTCTGCCACATTTCCATCTGCTTTTATGTATCCAAACCAGAAAGGAGCCACCTGCTAATCAGAAATGCCATGTTTCAGCTATGAATGCAATTAGTCTTTTTTAGTTAATTGTCTTAATTGGTTTGGAAAACTTTAAACATACGGGCAAACAGCCGAAGATCAAAAGATAACAGTGCTGCAAATGGAAGTCGTAAAAATATGATGAGTAATCAAAGGAGTTCAGGGCAAAATCATGAAAATTGCAGCATAAACAAGGTTGTGATAAAAATAATAATTTAAACTCCCAGCCAATTTAAGCAAAACATTATCTAAACAAAACATTATCTAAACAAAACATAGGTTAAAAATGGGAGAGGAGAAAAGCACTGAAAATTGTGCTCCCAATGCCTTGGTGTCTTCTTCACCTCCAAAAATCCCACGATGTAAACACAGACTGAGGAAAAGGCAAATAAAAAGAGCCCAGTTCACCATATTTAAGTATTCTGCTTAAGTACACAGACCTACTTTGTCTAGGCTTTAGCTGGTTCTTTTTATAACCTTTTTGCTTCTTCAGTTATTTTTATGTAAAAACCCTACACAAGTAGGTTATTTACATACCACGCACTGCCATTAAAGGCAACAATAAGTGAATTTCTAGATTTTCTCAAGACTTTTACCCCCCTTTTTTTTTTTTTTCCTTAATTTTTTTTGTTGTTGTTGCTACAGCTGTGAGCACAGCCAAATTCATCCATGGAATCTGCACAAAAAAAGATCGTGCAGCTTTCACTGAGGAGCAGAGCACCTCCGCCTTTGGAAGCAGAATTTTGAGGTTGGGTCAGTATTGGATTAATTTTTTGGCACTGGTTTCAACCTGCCAGTTGTTAATTTTTGGTTTATTTCTGGCCAGTGATATTCCTGGCCTTTGGGGTAAATTCCATGCCTTGAGCAACTTCACTGATTCTTTAGGAGGTTAGCATTGCTATGATGTATCCATGTAAAAGTACATTCCCACTCATTATTCTCTTTAATATCCCTANATTAATATTTATCAAAAATATTAATAAATATTATTTATTAATACTTTAATATTCCAGGGATATTAATTTATTATATTATATTTCTCTTTCTTTTCACCCCTTCCTTCTGCAAATGTGCACTTCCAGGGTCAAACCATCCCAGGGCCAAGAACTAGAGGATGTGTACCCGATATTTTGGAGCCTGCTGGAAGCATTTTATGCTGCTTGGCATGGCAGGGGGCACCCCTACCTTCAGCCCTTCCCAGCTGGAATGTCCCTGCTGGGGCAGTTCTTTGGCTGGATCACTCTGAAATGTGCTGCATCCATTCCATGCAGCAGAGCAACAATGTCATTTTGGCACAAATGTGTTTGTTTAGTTGAATTCAGGTGGTGTCTGGGATGTGCCACCTTGTTTTTTATGAAAGAGAGCACCCAGGTAGCCTGCGAGACATCTGGAGTGTCAGGGAATGATTGGCTTGTAGCACGAAACAGACTTTTGGGATAAAGATGAGGAAGAGTGAGCTTTAATTAAAAATCCTCTCAGCTTATCTTCTCACTCAGGGGAACATGATTTCTCAACCATTAAAAGCAACTGGAGCATTACAGTATTCTAAAAAAAATTTTTCTGGAAGGAGAAAGAGCTTCTAATAGAGTGAGGCTTGCACTGTGCAATTCAGAAAATTCAAATGGGCCCCATTTGCTCTGCTGTGTAGAGGATGCAGTTTCTCCACTCACACTGAACACCCATCATGCTGAACAGGGAGTCAATTATCAGCTGAATTAACAACATCCAGGGAATTGCAGGGAAACTTTAGAAAAAGACCTCAGCTTGAAAAGAAATGACAGAGCAGCGTGAAGCCTGGATGTTTGTGAGCACAAATTAACATTCCTCAATTGCCCAAAATACTGGTTTCATGTGCTCTCTTGTTGGAATTGATCTGCATAGACAGATAAAAGATTGGCAGTTATTTGCAAGTTGTCAATAAATCAATAACTGATATAAAACCACTTGAATTGAGCAGGTTTTTTCACCTATGGTGCTGCTGAATAGCAAGATCAGGCTGTTGTGAGAGGCTGGAAAATGAAAACACTGAACTGCAGAGAACTTTTAATGTTTTTGTGACATTTGTGATGTTGCTTAGAGATAGTATAGCTTCTCCATGCCTTAAATAGTATGTGTGTTGTACTGATATTATTATTTCTGTCCTTTGTAGTTTAAAAAAAATGCAGGGCCTATATCAGACAGCAAATTAACTTTTTTCCCTCTATGTACAATGCTTATTTTGTAGTAGATGAAAGTGAAAAAAAAAAGAGTAAATAATCCCACAGCTCTCTCCTTTACTTCAATTACTAAAGAAAAAAGTGAGTAAGAGCAGGGTTTGAAAAACCCTGTCATATAAAGATTTCCACTTTCTTTGGAAAGCAAGAATATTGAAGGGAACCTACAATTCCTGGTTTCCTCTAGAAAGAGTAACACTGACCTTCCTCTAATCCTTTTGACCTACTATTGTAAGGCTACTTACAAACAGAAATAGAAACCACATGCTGTCAGTCAGGGCATCCTTAATTTCTCATCCTGAGTAAAATAAAACTAAATCCTTTGTGAAAGAGCTCATAATTCTTCTCCTTTCTTGCAGCTGAGAAGGATCATAATGGAAAGCGACACTGAAAAATCACAGGTGGGCAAGAGTTGTGGCAACACCTTTTAGAGCTGAAAAATATCCATCCAAGAGAGAAAAGGATGTGGGTTTGATGGCTTTTTGTTTGTACGTTTGGGGTTGGTTGGGTTGGGTTGGCTGGTTTTTTTGTGTGTGTGTGAGTGTGCTCCTACAAACAGTTATTATAACTACCTTCCTTTAAAGGGGAGATTAACTGCTCCTCAGAAATTAGAAATTAGTGTAATTGTCTTTTTAAACCATCTCAGAGCCATGGGAGCAGTGGGGATGTTCAGGCAGGCAGACTGTAGGCCAAAGGAAAACCCCTAAAATGCTTTCAGCATAGATATGAGAACCTCAGAAACATTGGTTGACACAAGAAAATGGTGAGAAGCCAGTTTAATTTTGATTCAGCCATTTTAGTTTGTCTCAGCCCTGGCTGTCAAAAAATCTTTCCCTTTTAGGCAGTCCAGCTTGTAAAGGTAGATAGACACTAAATAAATTCCAGTTTGTAGGACTGGGTATCTTCATAAATTACTTTTAATTACATATGGAGATATCAACAAAAAAAAACCAAAAGGGAAGGATTAAAGAGAAGAACAATTTTTAGAGAAGTCCTGGTTGGTTTAGAGGTCTCGAAAGACACTGTCCAAGTAGGAACAAAATCAGAATTCCAGTTGCATGTATTAATAAATAATTGATTAAAAGGGATCATGTGCCTCTAGAAGATAATGTGATTCTAGGAAAAAAATAAAATTGTGACTATTGCTTTTTAAGAGCTAATTGGTGTTGTTGTCACTTTCTTAACCTTTTAGTCCCTTTATTTAGTTATAAATGTTACTGTGTCTTGGCTCCTCATTTATGCTAAAGCAGTTTTGATGATGTAAAAGAATGGGTAGCACAAACACCTCTCAGGATGGGGTTAGGTATTAATGAACCTGCTCTTGGCTTGGGGACTGCAATATTGATTCTGTAGGGCTCAATATATTTTTAAAAACTATTTTTAGTTTTTATTTATTTAATCTTTTTACATTTTCTTATTCCATATCTTCCTTTAATGAGCTATAGTAAGATATTATCTGGTGTGCAGTGTATCAAGCAGCCTGGATAATGGATTGCCATCCCAAATATCAAGCAATTCAAGTGATGCATTTTCATCCCATGACAAGTCAGGACCAATTGCTCTCGGGGTCAGAAGAGAACTGGTGGTGCAGCCATAGTTCAGAACAGCACAGAGATTATATGAAGCCTTCTGTTTCCATGAAGTTCCTCATTTGCTCACAAAGTTCCTGATTTATAGGAAATAAATGTGTCTGGATATTTCCTAATGTGTTTAAAAAATCAGTGAAAATCTGATATGACTGAGTTACTGAATTTTTTTTTTTCTGAGCTACTTGGAAGCACATGGACAGTGAGGTGATTGCTCCTTAATTCTTTTTGGAGTGATGGATAACAGCAACTGAACAGGGATCCTATTGCTTGTCAGAATGGGTTTGGTTAGGGGGAAACACATCTCAACTCCAAGACCAGGTCTCTCCTAAAAGAAAAGTACAACCAGTTGGGTGTCTCTAGCAGAAGCTGGGTATTTTAGATGTTCAGACCCCAGAGAGCAAACCCCAGGTGCAAACCTGTGTCTGTGTGTGCTGGTTCCACTGGAGACTCAGGACTGGGTCTCCTCTACCTCAAGTTAGTGTGAATGTGTGTGTTTTCTTATATAAAGTGCAAAGCTATCTCTAAGAATGATTGAGACATTCACTGTGGCTAAGAAATGACCTAAAGAAAGTATTTTGAGAGATCCTGATTAGTCTATTTCCCCAAAACCACCTTTTGTACAAGGAAATTACATATTAAAAACAAATTGCCAACTGTTGTGAACTTTGGAGCGTAAAATGTAATTACAATATTTCTATTCTTTTCTTCATCAGGCTGTGCTTTGAAGTCATGAGATGCCATCAGTTTTGGGGAGAAATCTCCATCAAGGTCGTTCTGTTTGCTGGATCAGTTGCTCACTTACATCGGGAGGACCCTGCAGCGCACGGCGGTGCCTTGAGATGCCAATTACTCTGATTTGGAATTTTGTGTACAGTAATTAAAGAGCCAGGTAGCAGCAGACATGTGTTACCCCGAGATAACACGCTCCTTGGAAGGATCATGAGGCAGGAGGTGAAGTGAGTGCCTCCAGTGACCTGGGAAACTCATTTATCTCAGCACTGCACGGGCCTGGGGAGGCATTGCCACTGTGCACCAACTATCAGCACAATCAGCTGCGCTGTGATTGATTGCAGCATGTCAAACAGATGTTTAAAACATGATCAGCCTTGTGCACCATGTGATAATTATGTCTGACTCTGAAGGACCAATGTATCGGGTGTGAGGAGATAGGAGCATGAAGTGTTTGGGTTTGGTTTTTTTGTTTTCACTGGGATATGCATGACTGGCAAAAGTTACCTTGAAAGGGACTTTGAGCTCCAGAGTACCACAGCTTCAGCAGACCCAACATCCATAATGCAGGAGAGTGCTCACATGGAATTGGCTCAAGTGCAGCATTCAGAGCTGGTGTGTATTATTCCTTTTTTTCACACATTGAGGTGTGCATGAGCGTGTGCTTGCATGCCCAGAGCCATCTCCACAGTGTTTATTTTTAACCCATGATTATTTTTGCCCTCTTCCCAGTGCTGTGAGCTGTTTCATTTTTCAGGTGACTGACGGGGAACATTTTTCCAGCAGCACAGAGCAGCCTGGCACTGTCCCTGGGACGAAGGTTGGCTGCTCAGCACAGCCCTGGCAGACAAAGGGCTTTGTGCTGCCTGCTCTGCCCACAGGCACCACATCACACCACATCACCACATAGGAGAAAGGTCTATCTTTAATCTGAGCTGCTCAGGAAATCAAAGTGGGGGGATTAAAACAAGAGCAGTGACTGATTTCCGTAGGAGATCGCTTTCCTGTTTCATTTGATAGAATGAAGAGGGGAATCAAAGCAAGGTTAGAAGCCCCGTGTACCTTTTTTTTTCCCAGCAATTTTTGTGATGTCAGTTCACAAAGTATTATAATAATGGAACACATGTGAGATAATGATTTTAGAAATTTTCCATTTTTTTTTTACCTTAGAATAATTTACATATAGCTGCTCTGGCAAGGTGTGTGCCTTCTGAGTCATCAGGCTTGTAGTTAAACACATTAAAGCTGATTAAATCTGCAGCTGTTTGTTTCTTCGCATTCTTTTGATCTCTGCTAAAAATAGCCCCAATGCCTTCATAAGGACTAAATTTCAAAGGTATGGTGGGATGTTGCTTCAACATTGGATTTGAACAGCCAATAATGAACAGCAGAAATCTGGTTTGTGCTCAGAGGAAAGAGCAGTGAGAGGAAGGCAGGAGCTGTGGGAGAGTCCCCAGGCTTGGCTGGGCTGCCAAGTGCTTTAACAAGGAGGGAAATGTTGTGCCCTTTACTGGCAGTGCCTCCCTACAAGTGAAATGTGCTTCTCTCATGTGTTTTAGACAAGCTGGTGATTTTTTTCCCCCTTTTCTTCTATAAAATGAGGTTAAGGTGGCAGTGCAGGATCTCGGCTCATTCTGTGCTGGCTTTCTTTGCACTTCAGTGGAATCCACATGGGATGGTGATATCCAGCTCTGCATTGCTGCTATTTCTCACTTTAATGACCCTGGTAAATCTTTAATGATTGCCATCACTGTCAGAAGGGCACAAAGGGCCCTCATCTGTCTTGATGCAACCTAAGAAAATATGCACACAGATGTCAGTTAAAATAATGGCATTGGTGGTGGGTCGCTTGGATTTTTATGGGTACCCACCTCCTCTTGCAAAAAGCAGCACAGAAATCCCACTCTTAATCATTATAATCACTTAAAAAACCTAAATGTCCGTGTCTTAGGTTTTGGGGTTTTTTTTCCTTAACTAGGGCAGCACATTCCAGACAAAAAGAATTGAGACAGGCACTTCACAGGAATGGGCCTCCTCATTTCTGTATTCCAGAGCAGCTGAGATAGAAGATCTTATTTTAAATTAGGCATTTCCAAGTGTGAAATTTTCATCCATAACTTGATTGAAAGTCCATGTTAGAAGAATCCATTCAACATTAGAACAAAGCTTTTTCCACCACTCAAGCATTGTTTCATCATGAGTGATTTCCCTATCATAGCTTAGCCTTTAAGACACAATTCTCTCAAATTATGGGATGTGCTAGCAACCCTGAGAGTCAGAAACTGGATATACACATCTCCTGCTCTCATTAATAGCACTTGCCTGCCTAATTCACTGAGCAGCACCGAGAAAATGGAGCCCCGTGGGTCAACATCAATGGATTCAATGAGGTCTTCACCTTCTAAAAATGTCATTAGTGGGAGTAAGAGCTGGCTGTGGGCCCTGGTGTTTGCTACAGCCCTCTGGAGAGCATAAATCTGACACAGAGGTGCTCAGGCTTGCCTGGGGAAGCTCCCACCCATTGTTCCATTGCCTACCTCTCTTGTTCACTCCATTTCTTTTGTGTCACCAGCTCATCCGAGTGTAGGGACAGACACTGAGCCCTTGCCACCTGTCTCCACCCTTCCTAAAATTAAATGTTCATGCTAAGCCAACTCACGTCTTTAAATGAGTTCAGTTCCCACCAGAAGTTCTCCCCACATAGTTTTTCATGCCTGGTTCAGTTGCAAGGCTCAAACTGAGTTTGCAGGTGGATCTGGACAAGGGGAAGGTTTTTCTGGTCATCTCTAAAGCAGGGACTTGGTGGCACTTCTGCTTAGTGGTGATGGAGTGTGGGATCAGATTAATCTGTCTCCTGGAGCTGGGCATTTTTGTTTTCCTTATTATAATGTACTCAACTACATATTAAATCAAAATTTTTCTTGCTTTCCACAGAAATTTCAAGGCACTCTATCTCTGACCCTGATCAGTAAAATGTGGGTTTATTTAAGAACCCTCCTTTTTGGACTGTTGTTCAAAGCAGAAAAACTTGAGAACTTTTCTGCTGTATGTGGTAGTTAATATTCAAATCCATTTAACATCCAGAGCATGAGATTAGGAGAATGTGGATGACCTAGAAAACCACAATGTAATCTTATTAAAAAAACTAAAGAAGTATTCAAGCTCTAATAAATCATTATTTTATTCATAAACCATATATTCATAGCAGATTTTTGTTACACTTCTGTGCTCACCTAACTTTGTAGTCTCTTTTGATTTTGTTTTTGTCTGCAGTTATTTTCCACTTCTAAGACATTTGATCTGTGTTTTCCTTTAGACCTCTGCCTCTTTGTATAGATTACTAGAAAGGAGCTCAATTACAATTTTGTCTCTGATGTGGATATTTCTTTATTGAAGGTTGTACAAAGGCATCCTTCCTCAAGCTCCATTTCAAACAGGGCTTCAAATATAAACTATAAAAAAAAAAATAAAAATAAATAGCTAATCTGAGCAGGCCAATTTCAGCTTTCATGGCTGTGTGCTTGGTGCAATGTCAACAGCAAGGGTTCACAGTCTTCTGTGCTACACAGTTTGAGCAGTCTCAGGCCTTCAGATATTTTATTTTAGGATTTTATTAACAGGTCCTTGAAAAAAAAAATAGGTTCTTGAAGAATGTATCATAGTACTGGATTCAGCTGTAATTTGAGGATGCAGAATTCCTCTGTTAAATATGCATTTTTCCCCCTTGGATGTGGGATTTCCTGTTGGCATTTTGTGTTTTCCTCCTGCAAATAAACACAGCACAGAACTTTACAGTCTGTGATGAGGCAATATGAAAGTGTTCTTCTGGGAATATATTTTTACATGTGTTAACATAAACGATGCAATAGTTCCTCAGTTAAAATTTTCACTTAAATGTATTTTAAACCACTTTGGCAGGTATGGATTTATAGAAAGAATGTTCACCCTACACTTACAGCACTTACTGTGATTGCTGGGTGAGTTCTGTGAGAATTTATGAGCAACAATATTAATTAGGTGAGTTATACATTTTATTAGATACAATTTTCCAGCCATATAATTCTTGGAATCTGAAAGATAAAAATTGACCTACTTGGGGTTTATTCCACAGTCAAGGCTAGAGATTTTGAGCCTTTCTCTGTAGGCATATTTTAAAGTAATGATGTAATCATTTGTATCCATTTCCATGTCATGTTGTAATATTTTCTTCATGTTATTTTGTCTTCAGACATCTCTGGGATGAAAATTCAATTGATTTAGTGCTACTGGTTTAGGAAGAGAGGGATGCACAGCTGAGTTTTCCCTGATGATCAGTATGTAAAGACTAGATAAAAATATTTTTTGTTAAAGAAGGCTTGGATTTCAAGTTGATAAACATAAAAATCTCTCAAGGTATTTGAACATCGATGGACTTGATGTTAAGGAGATATTTCAGAGACAGCTGGTATTTGTGTTTGAAGTTGTGTCCTGACTGCTCTGCAGGGTACAGGACTGTTCTGTATGGATTTCTAACCTCAAAGGAACAATCTTGCTGCTAATATTTCCTTGCTGAGATGGATGGAGAGCAAAACAAAAAACATTGTGTCCTCCCAACCTCTGAATGGCAAGGGATGGTGGGAGCTGAGCTGCACTTGCACTTGATGGGAACAGGAATTGCCACACTTGGCAGGAAATGTCACCATTTCTCAAAGTATCAAATCCAGATCTGGCTGACAAAGTGAACATGCTAAATGGTTGTTGGGTGTGGGGAGAGGATGCTTCAACAGAACACAGATTGAAAAGGAACCAAATGTCATTTGTAAGCTGTGGGCTGAAGGTGCCTGGTGAGCCTGAAATCCCCCACACCTGAGACCTCCAGGAGGCTCAGGAAAGGACCCAGGTGCTGCAGCCACCTTCCCAGCTGCCATCTCAAGCCATGATTCCCCTGTAAGTTCTATTTCTTTATGTATCTTAGCTGTGTCCTTTGAACTGAAGATAGTGAGGGTTATGCCCACGTGCACAGGAGATATATTTGGTTTTTCTGGTCATCTCTAAAGCAGGGACTTGGTGGCACTTCTTCTTAGCAGAAGCATCTTAGTAAGCATTAGGTCTGCAGAGAAGAGTGAAATTATCCTAATTACATTCTTTATTGTTTGGTTTGTGAGGTTCTAAATCAAGAAATATGTTAAGTCTTTCCTGTTTTCCCCCAGGTCTTCTTAATGGCTGGTTTTGTGCTTCCTAGAGGAAAGTTGTTGTTGCTCTTTTTTGTTAAAAGAAAAAACTTTTCAGTATATCACCTTTAATACAGCTTGGGGAAATTTTTGCTTTTGATCTTCATTCATTTTTTTGCCGTTATGTAAACTTGAATTTATACTCCCTCTCTTACTGGCAATCTGCCATGTCCTTCTGAGTTCTCATTTATTTGTCTCTCTTTCTCTGCTATCTTCTGGTTCCTTTCTCAGTAAAATTAACAAGCTCTTGCTTACCCCACAGCTCTGAATGTGATCCATTGACTAATCCAAATATGCTGCTTGTTTCTGCATGTTCTTTTTGTCTGGAGTGAATTCTGCTTTAGCACTGCAATTACCATTACAGCTGATTAGAAAATCAAATTTTTTCATTTGGAATGTTTCACAAAAAGCAAGTTTCTAAAAATGCTTCCATTGAACGTTGTAGGAATGTTCCCATTTTCTCTGTGAAAGACTGCAAGCAAATGTTGGGAGTTTTTTTAGCATTTTGTTGAGACTGGCAAAAATGAAGAAACCTACATTAGTTGAATTTTTTATTTACAGAAATCATATGAATGTAGTCTCATACACTGAAATACCTTGTTTGTATATGTATTTTTATGGTGCTGAAAGAACTTACTGCAATTTAGAAGTCAGTATTAGATTATATGCTATCACAATGAGTGAGAGTAGTGTGTCGTGCATACCCCAGACTGATTTTGGTTTTCCTAATGAAATATGTCACAGAAACTCATGTAGATAATGTCCTGCTCCTGTACTGCTGCTTTTAACAGTGACTCATTGGCCCTGCCAGACCTTACATTGTACAGCCCAAATAAAGAGCAATCTTTGAAAATACTGCATTTAAAAACTGTTGTGAGATTTGAAAGGAGAAGGGATTTTGTTAGTCCTGATCCCTGCAGTGGTATCAATGAAATAATGGAAATCATCTGGTAATCTGGCAGAGGGAGGAGGAATTCCAAGGAGGAATTTGGTATCCAACCCTGCTGGTGGTGCCAGAGCAGAGTCAGGAGGGGAGGGTGCCTCATCCTTCCTGCCCACACCACACATTGCTCCTGTGACAAAAATAGCAGTGCTGCTATCCCTGAGTCACTTTGGTGTCTTCACTCTGTGCAGAAGATAATGAAGTGTTATTATTTCCCCAGCTGATGGAAAGAGAGCATTCCTGGGCCTGTGCTTGCTGAGTGCTCTGGCTGTAAGGGCAGCACTGCAGGCTGAGCAGAGAGATCTAAGCCAGAGCACATTGCACCTGAGCCTGATCTGAGCCTGGGGGATGAAAGCACTGATTTGATCATGAACCAGCACAGACATACACTCTGAAGAAAAAAAACCAAACCTAGCAGCCTTGTACACTCTTCCTTTCTGCTTCTGATTCTAGCACTGAATCAAGCACATTTGTGTACACATTATGCACACTGTCAGTGCAGCCTTACTGGTGCTGTTACTGAAGCCACTGTTTGCTGTTTCCATAAAATTTAGTACACCTGGGAGTCATCATAACACAATCCCTGCCATGGTCAGCCTTCAGATGATGTTTTGTCTCTTCCTGGCCTTTGTTACATGCAGAAAGCTGTGCAAATATCCATCTCACAGCAGAGGGAGGAATTTCTGGCCTCTTTCACAGATGGGAAAATGAGGCAGAGTGGGAAAGGACCTGCTGAAGGTCATGTGCCCAGCAGTGTCAGAAACTGCATCAGAGCTTGTGGCTCTTAAATGCCAGCTGGGTTTAGGGCTTTGTTTTTGTTTTGTTCTGCTTTTCTCCTTCAAAATCAGAGTGGTTTTGGATGAGGTAGGTTGAAGTGACTGAGTTATCTTCAAAATAAAGAACTGGGCAATCTGCTGTGCACTGCTCAATATCAATTCATATTGGGTCATCCTGCTCCTTAATTTTTTTCCAGGAGCCCAATATTGTGTATTTAGCCTTTATGCTGCAGTAGGACTTTGTAATCAAACATTGCAGTGGGTTGTCCATGTCCTGGAACAGTGCAGCTCCAAAAAGATCCCATGATAACTCCAGACATTCCAGTTTGGAACTGGAGAGCCCTGGGTGCTGCTTTCAGCTTTCCCTCAGATGCCCTGTGTGACCTCAGAGAAGTCATTTATTGCTTCCTGTCTTGTTTCTCCCTATCTAAAAGAGGGCAGTAATGATTCTCTCCTTTTGAGGGCCTGGGTGAGGGTCTCAGATGCTCTGATCAAGAGGAGAGTAACTCAAAAAGTCCATTTAGAGTTTTTCAAGGAAAATAAGCCAGGAAATTAAGAATGTACTGCACAATATAATGACAGCACCTGTCTCTGTCTGCTATTTTTCCCTCACTTTTATGTCACCTCACAGAGAATTATGAAGACTTACCTCTACTCTATCTCCATCCAGGATGTTCTGGACCTCTGCTTGCATCCTACTGGTATGTGCCCCTTTAATGTTGAAGTTTTGAATTAAATACCATCTCTTTTTTTGTATTTTTTTTTTAATGCTATTCAGACTGCTGAAATCTGCTTCTGTAGTTCAGCAACAAAAGCAAGATCTGCCAAATTATTCAAAAATAATTAGAACAGATGGCAAAATATGGCATCTCAAACCTCCCAGAAACATTTAACATCCTGATTACATCTCACAGAATAAATGTTGACTGAGATAAGTGCAGTAAGACACGTTTTATAAGTGCATTGACAGTTTTTGTTTCCCACAGACAGAATTATGGTTTAGTTACATTAATAGAGACACTGTGATGTAAATTTAAGGCAAATCTCACAGACTAAGATAACACAAATAGTAGCACCTATATTCTTTATTTTCCAATTGTTCGCATGACCACCAAGAGAGAAGTAATCTGTCACAAATGAATTTGTTCTTTTGTGTGTTTTGTTTGGTTGTTTTTTTGGTTTTTTTCCCCCACTGAAATTAATTTTAGTTCTTTCAGTCCAAAAACCTGATGGAAATGTCTGGCCAAGTGAGTCTACCTGTAATGAGAAGACTTGTGAGGAGCTGAATCACATCTTGCAATCTGAAGGAGCTCTTTGGTCCCTTTTCAGACCTTTCCAACCTCCTGCTGTGAGGTGAAAGTCGATCAGCACCTTGTGAAGAGGCTCTCCATCACTACATGGCCAGAAATGGCCTTTCTCATCCCGATTTCGAGGGCATTTCAGCTTGCCAGACGTTTAAAGCTATAAAATAGTAAGAGGAAGAGAAGAAAAAGGGTTTTTTCCCTGTCATTTTAATGGCTTTAAAGCTCACTTCTGTAACATTTTCAGGCTTACAGGATGAGGTAGTGGTAGGAATTCCCAGGGTGAGTGGTAAGTGAAAATGAGAAAGAGGAAGAAGAGGTTTTTACTTCATTGCTAACTTTTAGGAACTGCAATTTTAGGGAAAGTAAATGACCCAAGATCCACCACAAAGGATGCTGATGCTGTCAGCAATAGACAGATTCCATTCGTTTCAGTACACTTTCAATCAGGTAGTGCAGAAGAAAGGCTGCTTTATTTGTGGGATAGATGAAGGTGAAAAGATAAATTCTGCTTACTGCTGACTCCTGTTTTTAGAGTTGAAGAAATCAAGCCATCAACAGCATTTCAACTTCAGAGATAGATTTTTAGGTATGAAATCCCAGAGGCAAAGAAGGAGAAAAAAAAAAAAGAGTCAGAAATCAGCAGTTCAAAAATTATTAGGAAATCTCTGGTGTTTTGAAGAGATGGGCTGTAGAAAGCTGACACCATGGATGGAGACAACATCTACTTCCTTCTCATGGTGGGAACACTGAAAGTGGAGATTACAGCAATTTTTTCTTTTTTTAAGGTTTCAGGAATCTTGAGTGTTGTTGATAAGTTGAATTCTGTAAGCTGAGTAAATAGTTTAATTTTTCATTCTTGATGCAAATAGGTAATGTGAGCCAAAAGGCTCAGGTGAGCATTATCAACCTAAAGTTCAGACCTTTAGTGATGGAAGAGGTGGCAGTAATCAAATTTATGCAGGAGCCTTGGAGGGGAGGAGAAGAAAATTTTAACTAATTTTAAGTTTCTCTCTTATTCTGGTGGCACTTTGGCAAATTTGGGCTGATTCCTGAGGTGGCGTGCTGCTCCAGATCTACCCTTCCCTGGAGAAAAGCCATTTGGAAATGAAAAGTTGTCCAAAGGAATGTTATTGCAGGAATCTGTCACTTTGGGTGATATTTTTGGCCAGAAAATTTAGTTCATTTTGGCCTGGAAATGAACATGGAGGGAAATGGGAAAAAGGGAGAGTTACATTTTCCATAGGGGAGTTTTAAGGTGCTGCTTTGAACTCCATGCACCTCACCGGGAATTGCAGAGTGTGCACGTGGTAAATACAGTGCTAAATGCAGGGGAGTTGCTTACAGGAATGGAGCAACCAAGCTGATTTTGGCAGGGCAGAAAGAACACATTTTGGGGTGTCAGAGGCCCCTGTGCTCCCAGTTTGCTCTGAATCCAGAACAGCTGGAAGCACAACCCAGATCCTCCATGTCACACGCAGGTTCTTTGTCACCAGAAAATCAAAAGCTGCTCTGTTGCTATGAGATCACCCCTCAGTCAAATGTCAAAACTTTGAAATATTTTCTTAAGATGGCATTTTTCTTTTCTGATATTCTGGAAGATGTAGAGGCCAAAAAGAGTTGCTTGAGGCTGATTGTTTCATTGATTGACAGTCTGTGAAAGCACCTTTGGTGTCCACCTGTACAACCACACACCTGGGAGGCAGCACAGGAGCTTTCAAAGCTCTCTCTGCTCCCCTGGCAGCAAAACCAGAGGGGTAAAGGTGGAAGCCTGGTCTCCAACTGGAACACACTGAGTAACTCAAGTAATGAACTGATTTCAGAAGAAAATACTTTAATGGAGAGCATATAACAGCACCTGAGACTGATTTCTAAAGCTCTTGATTTGGAGGAGATAGGAAATCTCTTGTGTTTTTAAGAGCTGGTTTGTAGGAAACTGACACCATGGATAGAAACACAGCTACTTCCTTCTCATGATGTGAACACTGAAAGGGGAGATTATGGCCTTTTTTTTTTTTTTTTTTTAAGGTTTCAGGAGCCTTAAATGTTGTTGGTAAATTGAATTCTATAAGCTCAATTAATAGTCAATACAAAATCTGGGGCTGGTTCTCTGAGGGACTGAGAGGCACAAAGGGAGAAACTGCACACCCTCAGAGCTGCAGCAGGATGAACATGACTGCATTTCATTTCCCTGTTATTTAACTTTAGGTGAGTAAATTGATGCTGAAATGGTACAATATGTGTGGCAGGAAAGCTGACACCACTAACTGCACTTAAGGTTTTCAGTGTAACAGCTTGGAGATGCTGGGCTTGGTCCCAGTGGTGAGTTTCTGACTCTGGAGACACCACGGTTTGCTGTATACAGAAAGAATGCTGTCAGTTGGGTTATTATTGTTTTATGGTGTTTAATTATTGTGCTAT
This sequence comes from Ploceus nigricollis, assembly GCA_013399945.1. Lineage (NCBI taxonomy): Eukaryota > Metazoa > Chordata > Aves > Passeriformes > Ploceidae > Ploceus > Ploceus nigricollis. The sequence continues at coordinate 407,831 of VXBC01007349.1, forward strand.
CATGAAAACTGCTCAAATTGTTTCCTAGAGCGAGTCAAGACAGCTGCCAAAGTACCATCACTTTTACTTTTCACCAAGTCACCACAATAAAACTGCCTTGCCCTTAATACCTTTAAAGAGTAGTGAAAGGAAATTTAACTTCCAGAGAAGAGAGAAAGTGCAGGTTCCAAACAGGACAGGATTTTGTGCTGCTAAGTGGATTATACCTCTCTCAGGGTACTCCAGATTTTACAGACTCAAATCTGAATTTCACATATGGCCTCAGCCCTAGGCCAGGGTCCTACTTGAATTATTCCAGGCTTGTACATAGAAAGCTGTGTTCCAAACGTGAATCCAATTACCAGCTGCAGTCAGGCAATTGAATGGCTACAGAAAAAAATAATCTGAGACACTGGGGGGTGGGAGGGAAGAGAAGCAGGGGGAGGAGCGGGGAGAGGACTATGATTTGTGTGGTAATCAAGAGGAGAAGGTCAATTGTAATAGAACAGGCTGGTTTAGGAGACAAAGCTAATGCAGGATGCCTTCCACTCTGTTGAGGGATGCTATCAATAGATCTGCTGCTTTCATTACAAAAAATGTCACTAACTGACAAGATGAATATAGGCAGGGGAAGAAGGGCTTCTGATGGATCAGGTGATTAAAACCTAGACTGCAGACGGGCAATTAGCAAACGCCAGGCTCATGACCTGTACAGGAACTCAAGCACACGAAGGGAGGAGTGGAGAAGGTGCAGCAGTGCACACACACAGGCAGCTGCTTCTCACTGACGACACTGAATAGACTTTTCTGCCTGTATTCTCCTACTGTGACCCCTGAATAGGAGCCCCAAAATGCCTGCTGTCCCCAGAGAGTACAGGGGTTTGTTAACAGTTTAAGCAGCCAGCACTCTGCTTTTCTGGAGGCAGCAGGGCTAGAAATGAACACCTATTACAGCCTTTGTAGGGTGGCTGTGGCTGCTCAGAGCCTGGTTTGAAGTGTCTGCTGTGTCAGGGCACCCATGCACCCATTAAACATTTCCCTGCTCATTTGCTGACAGCAGCCTGGGCAGCTGACACCCACATTCCTCGAAAATTGCTTTACTTTTTTATCCCTTCTGCATCTCACAAGATGAGGGCTTTTGAAAAATCTGAGGGTATGTTTTCTGCTAGGATTGCAAAATAGCAGCTAAGCCTTCATGTGCATCCCTCCAGCCTACAGGTCAGCCTATAAATCAGAAAGAAAAAGGGTTTGGATACTTATGCTTGTTTTACTGCTGTTTGCATAATATCATATGTTATTCTTGAGATATGGCAAATCAGCTAATGCTTTCATCAGTTTAAAATACTGGCACTTATCAATTACAAGAATTGATTGTCACAAAGCTTGTAGAATACTGAATTTATGATTGAGAGAAACGCTATGGATTTCTTCAACTGTTTCTGAGGTTTTAATAGTGTCTTTCATAACATGAGGTGCTGAGATGCAGCTCTTAAGGAGAACACAGAAAAACCTACAGGCTTTGTTGGAAACATCTATGATTTCATCTCAAAAAAAAAAAAAAAAAAGAAAAAAAAGAAAAAGAAAAAAAAAAAGAAAAAAAAAAAAAAACCCAGATTTTGAAAAATTGGGGCATCAGAAGTTATGACGAGATGTCAGGAGCTATTTATTCCATAAAAGCTTATGGTGTTAATGTATCCATCAGTGCTGATAAATCCATCATGGCTTAATCTGTTGTGCTCAGTGTGGTAACAGGACAAGGAGCAGCCATCTGCTTACCGTATTTGATTGCTGTTTCTTTGCACAAATACAGTCCTGCTTCCAGCATTTAAGAGTGATTAGCTGTAACTTATGGAGCTTTCTGTGACATTCCCACTGAGTAATTACTGGGGAAAGCATTCGGGAGAGCGTCTGAACACGGGGCCAAATGGTTAGCAACTACATTTGTGACAAGTTTAAGGTCTAACAAATCTCCCCCCACACGTGTCCCCATAAGGGAAAGGAAAAAGGGTAGAGCACAATCTGTAAAGGACGAGGATGTTTGCTACAGATATTTTTCCAAAGCCTACTCTGCAGAAGCTTGAAAAGCCTGGTTTCCTATCCCTCCAAGCCCCCGAGGCAAAACAGTCCTTGATTAAAAAAGGGGGGAAAAATTTAATTGCTCTTTCTCTTACATTCCTAGCTTGGTAATTTGTTTTTCCAGTAGTTGCACAGGATCAGGGATGGAGGCTTTGTGCTCAGACTCCCCTCATCAGGAGGTGGTGGGGGGTGAGGCACAGGCATGACAAAAGCTTCTGTCCCCCTGATTAATAGTTTATTTCATTTAGTGTGTTAAAAGGGGCTAGCTCTCCAAAGCCTGTCTTGAAATTACTGGTTTGGAGAGATCTGCTCCCAAAACTGAACCTTCCTGCATCCCTACCCTGTCCTTGAACTTCACTCACCCAAATGTTTGTTTATAGAGGGGCAGATTAAATGTGCACTGAAAGAGAGTTGATTTAGCAGCACAGACTAAGATATTCGGAACAACTCCAACCCCAGTTTTGTCCTATTTTAAGTTCTTAAGGAGGATTTGAGGTTTTCTTACAACTACTTATGGTATTTTGAGCAATTTTCTTTCTGATGAGCTGCAGCTATTACCCTTCTCCTTCTGTAGGATTTTATTACCTTCTTTTCCTCTAACCAAAGACCCCATCTCTTCCCTTTTCTCCTAAATCCTCTCTCTCTGAGGGAGAATTAAAATGAAACTTCATATTGTCTCCACTGGGCTTTCCACGAAAAAGAAAAGGCTTGACTGTGACTTTAGATTTGCATTGGTCTGACACAAAAATTAATTTATCTGAAATTATGTAGCTTTTTGAAGTGCTTGGGGACATGGGAGAGATTCTGCATGTCCTACAATTAATGTGAGTGTATTTTACCTGCCCTGATAATGGCCAGCTGTACCTCAGGATTGTGCTGTCAGCAGCCACTTACAGAGACTTCTCCTTCTGGGGAAGGAGTAACATCAGCCAAACTTCAGAGCTCTTAGAGCTGCAGCTGTTTTCAAGGGGCTTTTTGGCTTTTGGAGAAGAAAAACCATTCATTGTGCAGTTCTCCCCATGCAAAGTGAACTTGAACATGGTGGTGAAGGTTTTGCCTGGTGCACTTGGGCTGTGTGCCAGAGCACCCCTTGCCAAATCTGGATGACTGGCTGAGAAAGGAAAGGCATTTTTGTATAGCTGTGGACTAAGGGTTTTAATTTTTTTTTTTAATCAGGTGAAAATGCAAATCTTTCCTCTGAAAATTATGGAGCACAGCCTGCATAAGGTCCTCCTTAACAACTGAAAATACTGCCCAAAGCTCCTCACCATGTACTGAACCCTGAGCACCCCTAATCCAAAAACTCCCGTGCTTTGCCCTGAGCAGGGCAGGGACTGAGGGGTTTGGGGGCCAGGAAGCAGATCCCAGAAAGGCATGAGAAAGGCAGCACAAGCTCAGACTGGGAAAAAAGGCAACATGAATGTTGCAGTGAATTTTGCCATGAGAAAACAAATGGAGCTTTTCAAAATAGAGGGAACACTTGTGAAAGAAATCTTCCCTTCCTTACTTTGTGTTCTCCTGGAAGGGTTTGTGATCCCAGTTCTCATTCTGCCTTCTGGTCAGCTCTTTTCATTCTGAGTCAAAATGTGATGGGACCATTTTCTTTCCATGCCATTACCTGTTGCAGCACTAATTACATCTTTGCTGTAAGAGCTGGAGTCACCAGTAGAGAGTGATTGGGTTGTTCCTTACCTTGAATGGGAAGTGGTGACTTTTGTTTGCTGCTGCTGCTGACTGGATTTGTGCCAGAGTCATACAGCAAATTAAATATTATATATCTCCCATACAACCCTGCCTAATTTAGATCCAAAGTAATTGCTTCTGGAGTAATTGATTTACATCTATAGCCAATATTTCTGTGTGTCTTTTGTTGTTTTAATTATCTAATGATCTGATTGTGCAAGCAATACAGGATAAAGACTTCATGTTTATTTCATTTTGCATTGCAGAAAGTCAACAATTTGAAAAGCAGAGGTTTGCAGTCCAAATTGCACAGGGTCTTTTAACCTGGACACCTCTTTGACCTGCACAACTTGATGATAATGATATTTTTATGTACAAATATTACATGAAAGAAACATCCTGCATTGTGTTGCAAGTAAATACTTAATTCCCCCATTTTATATGTGATCACAGGATTTGCTTTTTGTCAAGGAATAAATTTGTAGCTTATTTTATTAAGCAAGATTGAGAAAAGACTGCCTGGGGTTTTTAGTTGGGTTATTTCATTAGAGATTTTTTTTCTTTTCCCAAGTATTACAATGATTTGATGTTGTTTGTGCCTGCTTTTGGAGGCTGATTACACCATTTGAGGGCATAGGATGCAATCAGTCCTTAGCTAATTACTTTAGCTGGTTTGTTTTTAATTTGCAATGCAACCTCTTCCAATCTAGCAAGTCACTGTCTATGCCATGACAGTGACAGTGAAAAATGAAGCAGAAAGGGCTTAGGAGCTCTGGAAGGATGGGAGATGATGTTACAGTTTTATTCCATCACTGCTGGCTGAGGATCTGTCTGGAGAAAGTTTTCTGCTTGCCATCAGAGAGGGACTGGAGGGAATCCAGAGAGGGTGGGAATCCAACTGCAGGTCACTTACCAGAAATGGTGTCAGTCTGAAGAGGAGAGGAAAAAAATATTGATAATGCTTTTCTAGAAACCAGTCAGAATGAAGACCAGAAATCCATGGCATGGAGGAATAGAAGATATGAAAGAGCAGAGTTGGGATGAGAGAAGGGTAGTGCTGATCACAAAAAACTTTTATGAAATGCATGAACAGAAAGCAAACTGCTGTGCTATTTAAAGTTTTGAAGAGAGTATGTACCCTCAAACACCTCGTCAATAACCTTATCTGAAATAATCTAAGTTCTCACTGTGTCAAGATTCATTGGAATCAAACATTTCTGGAAGGAATTGGCAAAGCATTTGCTCCTGCCAATATCCTAAATAATCCCTCTTATGTTGCTGCAAGGAGAAAATGAGCACAAAATGCTGAGAATTCTGCACCAATAGAGGATGTTTGCAGGAAAAATTAAGCATGAGGTTGTCAGAGTCACTGAATTTCATCAGATTCCTTCAGATCATGTTTTTGTTAAATAAGAGATTTGATATTATTTCACCCCTTCGTGCCCTTCTCCCTTTCTCTCACATGCTGCAGGATTTTTGCTGTTTGCACCAATACTGGACTTTTCAAAATGGCCCAGTGCAGGTTTCCCAGAGATGCTCCATAGCCTTGCTGCTGTTTAATTTCTTTGGCCTTTTAAGTAGGTGCTTTTAAGTTACTTTACTACCACCAGAACTTCCCTCTTTATCCAATACAGTTCCCCTGCCTGGTGATTACAACCATATTGTCACCTATTTTATTGATGTTGAATTAACCACAGTTTTTAGTCATGATTATTATTATTATTTTGGTAAACACTAAGTTTTTGTGCTATTTTCCATTGTTCTATATTGTTCCCATTTTTATATCCTTTACAAACTCTGCTTCCTGGGCTGTAAAATCCATGAAATGTGGAGTTTGAAACAGAATCATGCAGTGCTTGAAAAAAAAGTTATTCTCATTTTATAGCCATTTGTTAGGCAATCAATTTAAAGGTCTTCTATACTGCCCTTTAAATGTGTAGGTGTAATTCCTATAAGCATTAATAGGATTTACATTTCCTGTTCACAGGAGACCATATTCTTTAATTTGCTTCTCTTTCTTTCTATATACAGGTAAAAATAATTGTGTAGATAAAATACTACAGTGTATTTACAAGTATTTTCAATATTTGATTTTAGCAACTTTGTCTTCAAATTTGTTTCAGTCAGAGAGGAACAAAACCATAATAGAATTGCTTTTATTGCACCTCTTTCCTGATAATACAGCAATGGTTATTTCATAGCTAATACATTTAGAGGGACATAAATCTGACTCTCAGTACTGATCACCCACCCCAGCGAAAAAGACTCAGTGGATTAAAATTCTGAAGTGGGAACTCAGGGTCACCCCTGAGGGAGGTGCTGTCAGAACAACACCCCCAGGTGAATTAGAAGGTGGCAGATTAAGAGGAAAGGTGAGGCAGGAGGCATCCAGAGAATGGTGGGCAAGCAAAGAACTGCAAACCAAACTCAGACACCTGTGGGCATAATGGAAACAAAACCCCACAAGTTTCAAGAAGAAAAAAAAATTTGGAACACATTCTTAAAAATCCTGGATTAAAGAGAATTACTTTCCCCCTCCAGCAAGTGGGCATGTTGGACATGTCTCTGCTGTCTTGCATTTGTGCTGAAATTGGCCCTGACATTTGGAGGCTACTGCAGTATCTAAAATTTGGAATTAAAAAAAAAATTATAAAAGACAAGTCATGTTTTAGTCATGTTTCTCTGTAGTGGAAAAATCTTTTGTGTTTGAGCTGCATAGGCAGGGGTTTCCCGAGGCAGATTGAACTTTGGCAGATATTTGGGATAGTGTGTGTGGCAGTAAAAAACACAGTGAGCTTAGGTGGTATTAAAATTGTACAGAGACAATGTTCAGGCTTCAGCAGCTTCATCACAAATGAAATGGAACAACTGCAGGGATTTCCACAGACTCTATTTAGCAAAATACACTTGCAATGTTCATCAGAATTTAGAACACAAATTCATTGAAAGCCATAAAAGTTTTGTAGTGTAATAATTCCACTGTTATTTTCAAGCAAATACACTTGAAAATGATTATTTAATATAACAATTTATATTGTATTTATATAATCATTAAGAAAGGATTATTTAAAAGTTGCTTTTCTTTTGGTGCACAGCAAGAAAAAAAAAAGAATCCATTTTCTAGCTTACTTTCCATCCTTGCCTCAGAGCTTGACTGATCATTTCTTTCATCAGAGGTCATCTGTGCTTCTAAAAATGAAACCTGTGTGGCCACTGTTTGTTCAGTTGTTGCATATTAGCTCCTCAGTGGTTAAAAAGATCTGAACAAATAAGAGGGCTTACCCTACATTATATTACCCTTTATTAGTAGGAAATTGAAGTCTAGAGATTATTATTAAGCCTCAGCCACTGAAGGCTACCCAGGCTCGGATAAAGGCCCCTCGAGCTGACCCTTGATCAAGCTGCATTAGGAGGGTTTTACCCTGGTTGCTAATTAAATAAACAGTGCTGATGGTATTATTCCTCCTCAGAGGCATTCCATGACATCAGCTCTCCGTGGCACCCAGGGACAAAGGGAATCAGGTTCCTTTTGGTGACTTCAGGGTCTGGCATGGGCCATCCTGCCCCGTTGTGTTTAACCACGGCTGGATCGTGTGACACAGGGCTTCTCATTGAAGTTTGGGCAGAACTGGGACAAGGTTTCTATTAAAATAGAAACTTTTGTGGGTTTTTGCTTTCCGAGTGGAAGAGAGGCAATTTAATTTGTGCCTTGGTGTGCCAGGAAATACAGAAGGAAACAGCTTGATGAGTCTGAGAAGCACAGACATCTAAAGAGAGGGTATTTGGGTAACTTTGGTGCTTTTCCAGTACTTAACTCAGATTTTACTAAGAATGTGTCTTTACAGACACATTTCTTCACTTCAAGGTAGGAATAAGGTTAAGGTAAAGAATTCTTTAATTTTTCCAGTGTTTCATATGGAAATTTCAGCTGAAGGGCAAAATCTCTCTGCCAATATCACCTAAAAGTAAATAAATTCCAAGCAGAATATTTATTCTTTTCTGGGTGTCCTTTCAGTCATCTCTTCTTTAAACAGATAGAGTTCACTGGAAACAAAATAGAGATGGAACTGGGGTTTATTTTGTTTTTCTGATTTTGTCTGTGTGAAGGAAGTCCTGAGGTTTACAGAGCTGTGGTGAGATCAAAAGGTCCAACCTGGATAACAGAAATTCTTGTCACTCAGGATGACATAAAGGATCCCCTCATCACTGTACTATGGACTGCACTGCCTCCCAGTCCTGAGTGTTGAGAACATGTGATCAGGAGCCAGAAAAATCAAAATAAATACTCAGCTTTTCTTCCCAACAGAATTTGGGAGGGTTTATCTTTGGTACAGTGTGCTCTTGGGGAAAACACATGGGCCAGAGCCTTGGTTCTCCAACTCCAGCTCCAAGAAGAGAGAAAGGCAAAGTAAAAAGAAAATACTAATTTAGCTAATTAAGAAGGTGCCATTACTTGTTTTTGTTTCGTTGTTTCACAAATCAAGTATCTTATGACTTAAATGAATCTTGTTTGAATTAAAGTATTTTCAAGTTTAAAAATTATCAAGTTCAAATGGGAAAATTTTTAACAATGAAAAAATCTGCTTCCTTTTTTGGGGGCAATTTGTTCTGGTTGCAAATTATCATCACCATTAAAGAATTTGCTGCAGCTTTTCTTTCCCTATCCATTAATTTTTTTTTTTTTTGCAAGAGGCTTCACTAATTATTTTTCTTACACTTTTAAAGTAATCAGTTAATGAACATCCTGATCAGCAGGGCACCATCCTGCACCAGGCTCACAGGAAAATGCCACCACGTCCCTTCAGGATGTCACTCAAGGATTGTGACCCAATACTGTCCCAGTTGTTTGTCTGCCCTGTCTTTTCCTCTTTCTCATTTCTGTGAGACCCATCCCAACACTTTTTTTTGCAATAATCCATGCTTAGAGAGAGGGCAGAAGTCTCTCCCTGCCTGCTCTCCCTCTCCCAGAATCTGTATTTTATTAGCCTTTAAATTTAAAGGATCACAAAATGTGTTTTTCGAAGCAGCTGGCGCAGCTTAGAAGTCTCAACATTTCAAACTTCTCTGTGAAAGATGGATTTGTTGGAAAATTACTAACAATCTGTAAATCTTTATAAAACCAAGATCAATTCTGAAGTAACACTGTTTATTTTATTGCTCATCTGTGTCATGGTGGCTCTTGATGACACAGAAACCTGAAGTACAAGACAAATACTGTTTGTCAAACCCCATAAATTCCAAGCAGTTCTTGAAAATTTTTTTATTTGAAGTGACTTCTACTAGGAAATGAAATCTTGTGAAAAGCAAAGCATTTTGCAAAAAATTTAACTAAGATAGATTTTTTTTTTCTGCAGGAGAATGGCTAAAAGCAGTAAGTAAGATTTTTTTTTATTTCTATAGTACTTTTGTTCTTCATTTTTTAAACTGTCTTTATAGTATGTAGCTTTATTAAGGATTAAAAATTTCATAAGGAAGTTTTAATTCCATAACAGCTAAAGTTTTATTTATTCTAAGTGGATTTTTAATTGTTTGGCAATGTTTTCCATTTTGCAGCAGAAAGTTCTAAAAACTGCATAAAATGCTGTTCTTGGAAACCTTTATTCACTTGCATTGCTGACACCTCAACTTCCTTGGAGACAAAATTAACTCTTTTCAATTTTCATTTGATCAATCAGCTGGTTTTCTTCTCCTTGTTCTTCTAGGGTACTGATTTTCACAGAAAAATCAGCTTTCATTCACTGATAATGACCAAAACGTGGTATCAGAGATACGATTGTGATGATTTTTCTGAATGCAAGCTGCCCTTTGAACAGCAACTGTCACAATTAGTGATAAAAGTGCTACAAGGCAGGAAATACCTTCTCCAGGGGCATCACATCCAAACAAGGATCAGCAGTGTCTATTTTTCCCAGCTTAAAACCAAGCCCATAGATTATGTCAGACGAGGACATAAATTCTTGCTGCGTGCCATGGTGTGTCACAGAATAATGTCACGCAGTTTATACTGACATCACATAAATGTCAGACTCTGTCACAGTGGAGAAAACAAGTGGCCTTGTCCCAGGGCAGCCTGGATTTTTAATTTTTTTCCCCCTTCTTTGTTAAAGAAGCAGCCCCCCTGCTCCTGATGACCTTGCAGCACGAGTGGAATGTGCACGAGGGGCACATCCTGCGTTCTGGTGCTGAGAAATTTGGTGCCCTCTGTGCAAATCTCTGCTTGAAATGCAGCTGCACCCTGAGCTGATATGACTGATGGAATGTTGGGAAGGCAGAATGAATCATAACAAGGCAGTTATGAGGGATGGGAGAGTGTAAATAAATCAAAGCAGAGATATTAAAGCAATCTTTTAACAGTAGCATTTCAGGGAAAGTGGAGGAGGTGGGGAACTCTGCTGGAATGGTATTTCTGGGTTTTCTGTGTGTCAGCTGTTAAGCTGTGCTCCAAGAAATCCTCAGGTGTTAGCATGTGCTCTTTGAAAGAGCTCAGCAGTGCCATGTTCACACATTCAGCACAAAGCAACATGTGCTGTGCATCTTAGGAGTGGGAGAAATCTCTTTTCCTAAGATTTTCTCATAGGAGCAGCACCTAAAGGAAAGAGGAATTAAATGGGTGTGTATAAGTAGAGAGATTTTATTTAGTGGAAATAGGTTGTTTGGGTCTGGATGTGGATCCTTCAATTTGAAGCCATCTCTGATTCAGGAGAAATCTCACTGCAACTCTTCAGAAGTCTTTGATTTACAGTTTTGTGGTACTTTAGGTTAAGAACTCGTCCTGCTTAAGTGCCGTACTTGAGAAAGCACAAGGTGTGGAAAAATGGGTAAGCACAAAACTCCACATTTATAGCAGCTACCTGAATACATTTTTTTACTTGACTGCATATGTCAAAAGCAAAAACAATTCTCACCATATCCTGTATTCTCATACTGTGTTAGATCAATAAATGTCTTACATTTCCTTTTCCTTTTTAGCTGGTTTGAGAACCTATATTCAAATGTGACAGACAGACTTAAAACTATGGGACTCTGCTATAAAATCAGGTTTCTGATTTTTTGCTATAAAATCAGGTTTATTTATAAAATATAGATCTGCAGATATTTCTCTGGGCTGCATGCAGTAGGTGGTTGGCAGGGGCATTTCTATATCTTCATTTATGTTTTCTCCTTATCCTTCACACACTGGACTTCTGCTTTTATCTGTTTTGTCCTGTAATGAGATTGGCTTTTGCCATCTGTTAATTTGAGTCTGTTCCCAGCTAAATCATTTGGGGAAAGAATGTGGGTTTCCTCACCTTAGACTGTAGGAGAAATTCAAAGAGAGGAACTGCATTAGTTGCATTGCTGTTTATTTCTCTGCAGGGCTGCCCTTAGGATTTCTTCTTTATAGGAAATTTTCAGTGATTCCATTATAATTTTTTAGCTCTTTAGTACAATCATGAAAAAAAAATTATAAATACAAGTGAAAGACTTTCCAGAGAAGATGATTTAGGTTTCTTTTCCAAGATCAAATGTTGACTTTAGCCCACGGGGCTTAAAAAGGCCTATGGATTTTATGTGACATTTTTAGGTGGGATGATTACCAAGATACTCAAATAACAGGAGAGAGGAAAGGCCTTGATGTATACACACTACACAGAAACTGAGTGACTTTATGATCATGAGGAAACCCATATGTTTTGAGTTACTTTAGTTGCCTGTAACAGTTTGTACATTATTGGCTTCATTTTTTTATTGTGTTGGCCTCGGTGCATTAATACTTCATAGACCTGTAGAGTAAGTGATGATTGACAGATGTTTTAAGGCCCTGATTCAAGAATGTTTTTTGGCTCATTTTGATGCCTATTCAGGTGAAAGTCAAGTGAGTTAAAGCCCTACCTTGGATGGAGTGAAGCATGTGCTTAAATGCCTCCATGAATCATGATCTGCATAATATTCCCTCAAGGTAAACCAAACACATTCCTTATTTTCTAATTTTTTTTTTTTAGTGAAAAATGTAGCTCCCCAGACCTTGTCAGTCTGTTTCTGAGTGACTTCTTTGACTTGTACCAAAAAAACCCCCTTTCCTGCAAATTACCACCACTGGAAAGAGGACTGAGCAGGAATTTGTGAACAAAACAAGCAGGAGAATTAAAATGAATGACTTCCTAATGAAGTTGCTATGGAAATGTCAATAAGCGGGGATGCAAATGAAATGATCTTGCTGGCACTTTTTGTTTCTGTTGTTCTTTCCTCGCTGGCTGTGGGAAGGAAGCACATTCAGGATGTCTTAATGTTGTGTTGCATCAGTGACTGTCACTTGGCTGTCTTATAAAAGGCAATTAGATCAGTAGGTCTGCCACAGAATGGGCAATTTTCTCCCATTCTTAAAATGAGAGATGGGGACACAGTGGTTCCCATTCAGAAGATAAACCACAGAGGGAAACATGCAGTGCTCTGGGATGGCACTTTCCAGGCCTGGCCCCACCACGGTGGCAGCCAGCCTTTATTCTGGCCTGCCAGCCATGCCCAGCCTGGGGTGCTTTAATTGCTGGCAGGGGCTGCCCCTTTGTTTTTGTGTATTCCCTCTCTCAGCGTGGAGTATTCCCTCTCCCATTATGGGTTGTTGGCAGCTCTGAGGAAACTGGGGGTTTCCAGCAGGGATTGCTTTCACCAGAGTCATGAGAGAGTGCACCTTTAATATCATCTGCACTGAGGAGAGCAGGAGTTATCCTTGGCAGAGAGCCAGGGAGCACAAAGTGACATTTCTAATGGCCACTACTGGAATTAAAGGGAGGCTGGGACAGCTAATGAAAGGCTGGGGTGGGAAAAGCCCAGCTCGAGTTTGTTGTTGACAGGCAAACACACCTGATGGGATGGGGACAGAGCTGATGGCAGGTGGGAATAAGGAACTGCTGAATGACAAGTGCAGCTCTCCCAGGGTGACATCAGTCACTCCTTGCCTGTGGAGATGCACAGGCTGAGCAGATACTGAAGTCCCACCAGCAGTGGCTGGGGGTTCTTTGTCCAGGGAAGAAATTTCTGCTGCTTCACGTATGGAAAACAGCTTCTTGCAGCTCGTTTCCAGATGTTAGCAAAATCAAAAGGAAAATGTGCAAATGCACAGAGGGCAGAGCTGAAAGAGAGATAAAATCAATCTGGCATCCTACCTTCACTGAAAAGGTAAAATAAAATTAAAAAAAAAAATCAGTCTTAAAATTCTAGTTAATCCTTTTATTTAACTCATAGCACTTGCTGCTGAATGCTAAAAGGAATTTCTGGAAAAATATTTATGTAAAAAGTTTAAGGGTTCACTGGACATTTTAACAAAGTTGAGCTCTAGTCCCTGTGAAGTGAGTGGGGTTTCAAGTGTTGGCCTCAGTGTGACCATGAATTGGATCAAATGGAGTCTTCAGTAAAATAGCTCTGCATTCAGCAATATCTTAGCTAGCACAGGCAGCTTTAAACACAGCTATTTTTGCAGACATTCAATAAGATTTGATTTTGAGAAAGGTAATACAATTTAAATAATTTTTAAAGGTTATTATCCTTCTGCATTTATTTTTCAGACTTCTCAATTTTTTTTTAATGCTTGTATTTATATGCAATCAGAGGTCAGTGTTAAAATAGCCAGAAACACAGGCAGGATTTTCAATACAAAGTTTCCAATGCACAGATCCAAGCTGGATCTGCAAAGGTATTTCCCAAATATTAGGAATGAAGATTAGGTGTGTTCTGGCATTTATGAATGCTACAGCAAATACCAATCACAGTCTTTTCCAGTCTCCTGAAACCTTTAGGAAGCTGTGAGTTAAAAATTGACCTGCCTGTGAATATTTTGGTGAGTGAAATGTACATGAAATGTATTGAGAATCTCCTGGTCACACTAAGAGAATAGTTTTAGATGCACAGCTCTGCTGTTCCTTGGTGGAGTGGATTAAACCAGGTATTTGATTCAGCAGTGATGTTTTTGTTGGCATGAGGTTGGTACTTCCTTTGTGGAGCTGCAGGACCAGCAGATGTTGAGCTGTTGGAGTTCTGTGAGCTCCTAAAAAAATTGCTGAGAGAAAACCCATTCCCATGACATCCTAAGATTCCTGCATGGTTATACTCACCATTGGTTTATGCTTTGAATTTTAATCAGTGGCAACTTAAGCAAGCCACAAAAAAAGAGAAAAACTCTTGAAATACAGCTATTACTAATAGAAATGATGGTTTTGAGACAAGATGTGAAAGAAATTGCAGGTATGTTCTCATTTTCAAGCAGCTTCTTCTTGCCAGTGAATTATTTAGGATCACATTGTTTGTTGTGATTGAAAAGAGTTCAAATTCAGAAACCAGGAGGCCAACAAAAAATAAACTGGGGCTTCAGGATAAATGTGGATTTGAGACTGTGGTGGGTTCTTATCCTGTCTCTTCCCTTTGTTTGTGAAACTTATGAGCATGGCTGGCACTCAGAAAGGCACTGCTGAGAGTGATGATTTAGGGTTTTTTTACCTTATGGCTGGCTCCTTTTGGAAAGGCCAGATGCTGAGACTGGGAGTCCCTGTCTGATGTTTATCTGAGGCACTGAGAGAAAATCCCTTCTTGATTTCCTTGCTCCCTGCAGAAGCACAGGAACTCAATTCAGCTTGGTCCCAGAGGGGGAAGGGGAACAATGCCAAATTCAAGCCTAATTTCTGAGCCAACTCCCTGCCAATGGCAAAGAAATGGCAGAAGGTTCTATCCCCAGGCTGCTGAAAAGGGGAAAGGAATCCCTGCCTTTGGGAAGGGAAGGCTGTAAGAGAAGATTTACGGATACATTTGTGGGGGAAGCAAAATGGGATGGAGAAACTGATTTCCTGTTGGTGCTTGGGGCAAGATGAATCAGCAAAGGCTGGTTTCACCCCTGGGAAATTTCATCCCTGGGTTATCACCATATCTTAATTGTGATTGTAACAAAACTTGAAAGGCATCCTTAACAAGGAAAAGCTTCCCTCGCTGGTGCCTGGACTAAGATTGACACAATCCAGCTCAAGGATAAATTTCAGGCTCAGGGTTCAAGTCATGATGCAGAGCAAAGCTCCGTGATACAAAATTTTGCCTCTGCCACACCTCAACTGTTGGATTATTTTCAAATGCAGATTGATTTCTGGGACTACTTTCTAATTACTTGACATTTTTAAGAGTGAACTGAAATATTTAACTCAGGCTTAAGGCAAGCATGATTCTTCCTGATGCATGCCTTGGAACTTGGGAGCTCTGTAGGGTGAGATACCATTATTTCAGAAAATACAGAGGCTGAAAATCTGAATGAAGATATTTTCACTGGTAGAAAAACAGACTTGCATTTACTGAAAAATGGCAATTTACACTGCAAATTGCCAAAGGTATGCACATGTACCTACTCTCTCAGCAGTAGCACAGCTATTCCAGCTGAAATTTGTAACGGGTTAGGTAAATTTCTTAAGGATACAGAAATTCAAAGGCAATGAAAGTGCTGTAAAACGTTGGCAGATTGAAAACTCTTAGGAGACAGATTATTGAAATTGGGCTCTATGTAACTCACAGCACCAGAAGACATAAATTTGTTTTGAGGCAAACCAGGTAGAAGTTGCCTTCCTTTACAATGAAAGCAGAGATCCTTTCTCAGCATACATAGCAAATTGAAGGTTTGCATGCTTATTTACAGGCTGAAAAGACTTCTGTTTCTATTCTAAGTCTATGAAGTGCTTGAATGTCTGTGAGTAGAAGGGAAGCAGGAGAATAATTACCTGGGAAAAGTAACTTGAACCACCTACTCAGAGCACTTGAATTGCATTTCCTGTATTTTCCAGATGTGTGTCTTTCCTTGTGTGTGTTCACTTCTTCTTAAATCAGAAGTAATTTCATTCAGTGAGAGTGTGGGGGTTTTTTGATGACCAAACCCCTATTTAAAACAAGAAGAAAAAAAAAAACCACAAACCACTCTCTCTGAAAACAAAACTTTAAGTAATTCCAACTCATAAGCGAGTGGAAATATTATCTGGATTAAATCAGGGCAGCACAAGAAGCTGAACTCATGGCTTCCTAGCAACATCTAGGAGCTGCAGGAACAGAGTCAACAGGAACATTCAGTCTTGGAAAAGCACCTCATGATTCCAAAAGCTGGGAAGGACCCCAAGGCAGCCAAACCTGTTCATATTTGCAGGACAGGGAAGGTGTGAGGACACTTTGTCTGTGCTCCATGCACCACATTCAGCCCATGTCCATCTGCAGAGCAGATCCTGGTTTCAAAAGAAGGCTGGGAGGAGCAGGGATCTGGTCATTCAGGAAACGACACCACAGAGAGCTGATGGCTCCCAAGGAGATCTGAGAGCTCCTGTGGGTGTCTGATTCTCTGGGAAAACAGTGGCAAAGTCTAAGCAGGCCTGTGGCAAAGGGGTGACCTGCTGGTATAAAATGATCAGCACAAAATTAGCTGTTACAGAACAAATGTCAGTGGAAACCGCCAAACAAATTTCTCCTCATTTGAGATTCCTCGGTGTCTCGGATTCATGTGGAGTTTTTCTGGAAGGAGACCCAAGGAGAATGTCAGTCACAGCCTGATTAGCATGAACTCCTTAAACTAAGGCTTCACCTTTGACAAGTGTGATATAAACTTGTTCTTCCAAGAGTAACCAGAGGACAGGTACCTATAGATGTCATCCATCACCTTCAGATCTACTGACTTCCTTGCAACCTGCCTTCGTAGACTCACTTTGTATTCCTTGACCTTGGCTAGAATTGTTTTTTAGATTTTGACCTCTGCTGAACAAGTTCTGGCCTGAATAAGAATTTTGTTCTCTTTACAGGAAGCTGTGGAGACCTAATAATTGAAATGAAAGCTTCAGCCAGATGTTTAGTTTGTGTAAATTAAAAATAAAAGGCACTAAAAATATAGTGCTGATAATTTTTTCCATGCTTTGACTAAGGTAGCAGATTTCCATGAAAGCTGAACAGAGCTAAACTGAGAATGCAAGAAGGAAAATGATTCTGAAAGCAAGGGGGTTTGTGAAATAGCAAGCTGAGCATCTCACAATGTCACTCCCTTTCTCCTTGGGACAGCTAATTTCATAAAAGTTTGCTGACAGCCTCCTTCACCCACAGTCTGAGTAAATATCTGATGGTAATCTTGCCTTGGGATAGGATTTTCCTGTCATTTTTGCAGATGGGAAACATCCAGACAATGTTGTAAAAGCCTGATTTGTGGGGTTTGCCTGGTGTTCACCCACTTGGGTTTTGTTCTGGACTGCGTTATTTAAGTCTTTAGTTTAAGAGCAACAGGAGCTTCTGAAGTTCTGGCAATCCTCACATGATCTAATCCACTCAAATTCAGGGCACCCCAGAACAGTGAGGCTGTGGAAATTTGAGCTTGATTAATCTAAACTTCCAGATTGGGTAGGACCCAGAAACAGGATTGCAGTTCTGGGATTTCACATTTTCTCTGTTCAGGGTCTTGTTCTAACCAAAGTGATGAGTGGAAAAATTTGTGCCTCTTTTGTGGAGGGCTGAGAAAAGTTGTTGCAATGCTGAAAACACAACACAGCTCTCAGCACCCTGCTCTCCAAAATTGCCTGCTAGCATAAGTCCTCTGGCATTAAATCCAAACTCATAACATTATTCATTCTTTCGGCATTTCCACAAGTTATTGTGTGACACAGAGGTGTGACAGAGGGATGCTGCCAGGGTGGGGATTTTGGCTGCTTCCTGTCCCAAACCCATCTAGCAGCTGGTGTGATTGGTGCTCTG
Source organism: Ploceus nigricollis (assembly GCA_013399945.1). NCBI lineage: Eukaryota > Metazoa > Chordata > Aves > Passeriformes > Ploceidae > Ploceus > Ploceus nigricollis. Next base: position 425,291 of record VXBC01007349.1, read on the forward strand.
TCCAGCTGTACATGCTTATCTGAATTTCATACATTCTTTATCCCATAGACAAAATAAAAGTGCAGTCAAAATTAAAATTATTTATTAACAGGGGGAGCTGAAGTGCCCTGCACTAGGACATGGTGAAATCCAAGCTCTGTCAGCTGCTCAGGTGACTGAATCTTACAGACTCTCCCTGGGTACCTAAATAGGACTGGGCAGTTTTAATTTCTTTTTGAACAGCAAATTTCTGCCTTTGCAAACGTTTATTTCACATACACACCATATAATTCTTCCCAAGACCCTGCCCTTTTTAGTTTGCTTCACCTCTCAGCCCCTCTTCTACTTTAAATACTGCCAGAAGTAGCCTGGATAGGAAAGGAAAAATTAGTTGGAAAAGGAAAACAAGCATCTGTACACAATCATATACTCCATCACTGTGAATACAAGGCACCCGAGCCTTATACAAAGCTGTGAACATTATGTGCCAAATTTGTTGCAGATGTAGGCAGAAGCAAGAAAATATTGAAAAACAGAGAAAAGTCAGTTAAAACAGGCATACCAGATTTTATGAAGAAAATAATTATTATGAACGTGTTCCTTAATATTAAATTAAATTCCACAAAGCTCTTTTTTATTTTTCTGTCTGCTTATGAAGTATGTTGCAGCCAATATTTAGGAGAAAAGTAACACAACAAGAGGTAGCTCAGATGCCTCCAACGATACAGGTTTAATCCAGATGGAATTTTTAAAAATGCATCTCTGCAGACATGAAAAGTCCTGTGGGCTCATTTTTTAGAGAAGTGAATTTCTCAGCATGTTCCAGTTTGCTGTGAGTAGTGAGAGTGGCCAGTTTGATTTTCTTTCTGTGATTAACGTGAGCTTGTTGTGTTATTTTACCAAACAACCTACGCTAGATACAATTTCTGTACATTAACAAATTCCTTAGAGGATCTGCTGACTTTAATGAAGAGAAGATTTAATATTATTGTCTGCAGACTTCCCAAATGACTCTTTATTTTTTAACTTAATTTTATTTTAAAATTACATGGACCTTTTACATGGACCTTAACTCAATGAAAACAAAACAGAAAAACAAGAGGTTTCCCTTCACCTTTTTTTTTTTTAATTAGACATTTCTTATTTTAATGAAGACATTATTAGGGAGAGTTGGGTAGCAACTAGTGGTGAGGAATTAGAGTTTAACTAGAAGGTCCTGCTCCTCTGGTTGACTTTTTTGTAACAGATTTGGACATGGAATCTCATGGAATCTGAAGGGTGCAAACTCTAGAAGAGCTTAAAATTAAACACCATTCATATGCACAAATGGCAAAAAGTACTTTCAATCATTTTTATCTTTAACAGAGATATTGGCTAACACTTCCTTTGTTCAAGCAAACAAAACCAAACAGTTTTGGGAGAGAAGAGAGATCTGCTTTTCCCATGAGAAAAATTAAATATTTTGCCTAACTTGGTATGGCCTGTGTCCAAAAACATGTAAATTTTTTAGTGCATGATGGAATATGTATTTTGGTATTTCATGAATCCATCTTCTTCTCTTCATCAGGCTTCTCATGTCATTACATGGCTCAGTAAGAAGGGAGGTAATCTTAGTGCAGCCTGGGGAATGCTGTCTGACTCAGAATTCCAATATTTAAGAGAAAAAAACCCTTCAGTCCCTGAACTCTCCAAATTTCCATGCCAGTGTTCACTAAACCAAGTTTGGGAATGGATTGGTTCTGTCAAAATACCAACATTGGAACATGGGGTCCTAATTTTAGATATTTAGGTGGGATTTTTTGGGGTTATATGGCTGTAAGATAGATGGAAAAATTTATGGGATGGCAAGAATGGACTGTCCTGGCAGGTAGACTTTGCCTTTCAGTTTGGAGCGTGTTCCAAAACAAGTTCCAGGAAGATCCATAAATATGTTTAGGGTGCAACCTGTGTCAGTCGAGCCAGGTACAGTTTGAGGAACTTGCACTTTTTCTCTTGACAAAATTCCAGTGCTCTGAAACCTGAGTTAAATCTGTTAAATCAGATTTAACTGAGTTAATGTTAACATGAGTTAGTTCCATTTAACTCATGGAATTCTCATTCTGATCTAGAAAGTGATAATGGGAAAGGGTGGGATTGGCAGGTCTATCCTCAATATATTTAGTGCAAAGTCCACCTAAAAATACAGATCATGTTAACAAAGTATTCAGTGTGGTTGTTGTGGCTTTGGAAGAGCAGATATTTCATATTTCCTCCCTTATATCAAACTCACCAAAGCTGGAGTCACCTCAAGTTTTGGAAACTCCAAACAATAATTCAATAATCATGGGAAAAAATTCATTAGTGCTGGGGTTTTGAAGCTTAGAACTTTATGCAGGACACACATCACATGTTGGAAAAGCAGCTTCCAGTGGAAGTTCAGTATTTCAGAGTATTTTCACATTAAACTACAGAAATTCAGCATATGAAGAGTACAGAAAAAAAAAATATCATTGTTGGTGCAAGCTGAAGCAAGGATTTCAGTTGGTGCACTTTATTCTCCCCCAACACCCATTATCACCTTCCCATTTCAATTCCCTTACAATTAATGGCATTGACTCCATTAGAAATGACAAAAGTTACTAATTTACTATTCTTTTTATTTTCATTAGGTTTGAGCTTGCATCTCCCTCCAATTGATTATTTTATTTTTTTCCCCCATATTTTACTTTCAAGGTTTTTTAATACTTCTGTTCTCATGTGGGCAGCTAGGGGAGTGGTTGGGAACTCCTGTGTGAACTGGAGAGGGTGTGGCCTCTTTTTGGGCATTTCACTTGAGTTCTGTGACAGGAACACCACTCAGTCTTGGGTTGAGACTCAGGATTTTGGAGCTGCAGCTGGCAGCTCCCTGTGAAAATAATTCAGTGTATTTGTCTGCATATGCAGAACATGTGTATGCAAACACATATATATTCTCATTCATACTCATAAATGCTTTGATTCAAGAACAGATACTCTTTTCTCGTTCTGTATTTCAATGTTTCCACGCTCAAGAGTGTCATAGTTTGGCAAAAAAAAAGAGTGATTCTCAAAGCTCTGCTGCAGTAATGGTTTTGTATGAACTAAATAAAAACATCAGGCCTCTCTGTTCCAAATAATTTTATTGCAGTTAACAACTCAGCCAGCTGTCAAGTGTGTTGTCACCAAGGCCCCCTCTCTCCCTGTGAATAATAACACCAGTAACTGTTGGATTTCTGGAGCATCTCAAACATATAGGCACTGTCTTACAGCTGCACAGAAGTTTTTCGCTACCACTTTGGAAGGGATGGTAGCTAAAAAAAACCACACCTCTCTTATTTTGTGCAAAAGCTATTTAGTGATGATAAGGTTTCACAGGCTTCAAATTAGTTTACCTACATCAATTTGCATGACAAATATGCAAAAAGCACTCACTGGACATTGTCTACATGAGGCTTTATTTTTCTAATAGCTAATATTTTTTTAATTTTTAATAGTTGTGAGTTCCTTCCAGGAATCAGTTCTGGCCTCGACCTCTCCAGTGCCTGCTCCATTCCTTGTGTTTGCATGGGTGTCTTACAGGAATAACCTCCTTAATGTATGTAAATACTTCCTTAATGTATGGAGAATTTATAGGGACTTTTATTTGCCTCATGTATAATTTTTAAATTTATAAACTTGACATTTGTAATGTTTCAGTTATTTCTTTTTTCCTTTTAAAAGTTGATTGCAATTTTTCCACTTGTAAATCTCTGCTTGAACTTTAATGCATTTTTATTGCCCTCTTTTCTAGGATTTGCTGCAGAAATGTTCTCTGTGCATCAGCTGAATTTGGAAAAGGTATTCAGTAATGTGCCAAAGTTGAGCTCTACATTTTTTTAAAAACATCCCAGTATTTCAGGAATAAGTTCTACATCTAAAAAACATAAAACTGGGAATTGTGACAGGAGTAATACAGAGAACTTTGCAACAAACTGATCCCCAAAGTTTATCCTCTTACTTATGATATCAAATAATATGTTGGTTCTGTGGAAATTTACCTTTAGGAAACACAACTGGATGTGATTCATTGTAGCTTCTGGGAAGCAGGGACAGAAATGGTGAGTTTTTTGAAAATTTATTCTTACTGATAATTTTTTTTCCTTTATTCTTCCCTCTGTCTCCCAAGACATATTCAGTGCATAGTAAATTCTATTTTTTTCAGAGAACAGATGTGATCAATAAGAACTGAAATAAATTTCAAAAATTCATGAAAAAATAGATGTCAAGTTGGTCATGAAATGTCTACCTGTACCCTTACCCTTTTCAACCCATGATATAATATTGTTTCTTTATAAATATCTATATAAAAATATCCCCAAGTTTCACCCATACAGCTCTAGTATTGCTTTCTACACTAACTGATCAAATGGTATGAGCAGGAAGATTATTTTGATGGGGAAAAGAAGTGTAAATCAAGTATAATAAGTTTTTGTGTGGTTGCTATAAGGTTTTTGTTGCCTGTACCATAGGTAGTGCTTTGGTTGAGGAAAATTAGGGCTTACAACTCAATTTCTTAGGTGAGGAGTGATTTATGATTGCAAACATACATTCAAAATAATAAACATTTGGTAAATTTGCACATTCCTCCCTTTGCTATATATAATTATTTCCTGTGTGTAGCATTAGTGTCTTGTGAGTAAAAAACTTCTCATAACACGTCCTCCTGCAGCATTGCTAAGCTCAACTATTGAATGCAATTTTTTGTGTGCTATTAGGTAAAAAAAAAAAAGAAAAAAGAAAAAGTTCTTTATCTAAAAGGCTTTATGGTCTTTCTACTATGAGCAGGGGAATTTACAAGTTTACATTGTTTTTCAGTGCAGTAAAAATAGGTTGAGAATTACTAGTGTATGTATAATGCATTCAACATAAACAGAGCCACAAAAACCAGCTCCCCAGCTTGCTCTTGGTGAATTAAAAATTACTTGAACATACAGTTATGCTGTTTTTTAGGTGTTTTCAGGTTTAGGAAGATGATGCTTTAGATACAGAGTTCTTTACAAGAGTTTCTACTCAGTTTTTGTGGTGATGATCAAGTTCTCTGTAGATGATGTAAAGTAGTTGTAGTAACTCACAGTACAATACAGCATTAATGATGTGCTTTGCTTCTAAATCTAAAAAAAAGTTAAATATTATTATCATTATTATTAATAATAATAATAAATATAAAAAGTGACTCTACTCCTCCAGAGCTCAGAGTGAGCACTAGGCAAAAACTCTAGAAAAGAAAAACAGATCCTGCTCTGATGCTTTGGTGCTCTAGGAGGATTCCTAAAATCGTTATTCCTTATATTGGTGCCTTGGTAAGACCAAAACACAGATGTACAAAAAAACTTGACAGGTATTAGGAGTCTCAGTTTCTGGTGGTTTAATATTCAGAGTTTGTCATGAAAACAGTCACCAAGCAAGAGAAGAGAGATCCTAGCAGCATGTATGAATATACAATGATTACAAATAAATCATTGTTTTACAAGATGGCAAAATTTAATAGGGCACCACAGTGCTCTGTTGTAAGAAATTATCCTTTATATTAATGTGAGATTTGCAAAACCTCACATTAAAAACAGGATAAAAACAGAAGTGTCCAAATTTTCAGTTACAGGAACAATTACTTTCATATATTGAGATTAAGTAAAATTTTCTACTGGTAAGTGCAAAATAAAGCATTTATTTTGAAGAATCTCCTGAGCTAGGTGACCCATACCTATCCAGAGAATCACTGGGGGTCACTTTAGTAGATGAACTTTTCACTTCCCCAAATGCTCTTAAAGGGCAAAAAGAACATGGGATGGTGGAATGGAGAGCAGTTGGAAGCAAATATTGTGAAAAGGTGAATGCAAACCCAAAGTTTCTTGTTCAGGCTGTGGATAAAGAGTGGATTTTGTCCTTAAATGAGAAATCACTGAGCTGCAGTGTTGGTATCCCAGCTGTTCACCTCCTGATCCTCCAGGCCAGGAGTTGCTGGGGGTTTCCCAGATTTTGCCTGTCCTCACAAACACCCCAAACCCAGAGTGTCTCTCCATTCTGAGACTGTATATATATCATGGAGTGAACCTGGTCTCCTGCTGCTCCTCAGACCCCCTGCAACTCCTTTGGATTCTAATTCAACACCACCTCAGGTTCTTTTGCCAGCAAAAATACTGAGTTCAGCTGCAGCTGCATCAATTAGCTGCTCAAGCCTGCAAGTAGTGACACCAGTGACACTTTTTTGGGTGAATGTTGGACCTACTGGTGAGTCCATAAATGCAATGATCAATCCTCCCTTTCATGTCGCTGTGTTTAAACATTCTTTTACCACCATGAGCTTTGAAGGTGGCAATCCCCTGCCCTTCACTCATAAAAAACAGAAATATTTTGCATCTGTCACAACCCAGCTTCACAGATGTGCAGCAGCACAGATGCTGGTTAAAAAAAGAAAAAAGTGTATATATATATATATATTTCTGTTGCTCAGAGATAATTGTTTTTTTGTGGCCCCTCAGGACAAGACAGACATTGAGGTGCTGGAAGGAGTCTTGTGAGGAGCAGCTGAGTTGGAGTTTAGCCTGGAGAAAAGGAGGTTCAAGGGAGACCTTATCACCCTCTCCTTTGAGAGCAGGTTGTAGTGAGGTGGGGATCAAACTCTTCTCTCAGGTAACAAGTGTCAGGATGAGAGGAAACATCCCCAAGCTGCATTAGTGGAGGTTAGGATGGGATATTAAGTTAAAATTTCCTCACCAAGAGAGTTGTCAAGCACTTGAACAGGCTGCCCTGTCAGGAAAACACCACTGGAGCTGTTTAAAAAACAGTAGATGCCATGCTTGCAGACATGACTTAGTGGTGAACTTGGAAATGCTGCGTTTAGGGTCAGACTTGATGATCTTGAAGTTCCATTCCAACCTAAAATATTCTCTGATCCTATGTAATGGGTATCTTGTGGTCACTGAATGTAACTGTGTTGTTGTTATCCTGTGCTTGTTCCAGGTAATGTCTCTCATCCTGTATCCAGTATGTGATCTCTCCTAGGGGGGCTCTCTTCATCCTCCCAGGATATGGNGCAGGACCAGCTTTTATTTGGAGTATTTTGCTGATAGCGCCTCCTAAAATATCAAACTCTGCTCTGTTGACTCTTCTGGCCCTACACCAGTCTGTCATTCTGAAAGTGGAAGTGCATTTTTGATTTCAGGGTTTAAGACTCCTGCTAATTTGCAATTTACCCAGGCCAGGCTTGTCTTTCCACTGAGATAAAATAGTTTTAACCCGCTTTAGAAGGATGAAACCCTCTGCTTGTGTTGTTGGGTTTTCTGTTTGTTTTGGGTTTTGTTTTTTATAAAGCAAAATACAGATCTACTAGGATATGCTTGGTAAAAGAATTATAAATTAAGAGTCTCTTTTGAACAAAATACTGAAGCTACTTGAACTCTTCCAGCAAACATTAGGGTTTCATTCAGGTGCTGCAATGAGCAGTTGAGGATGACTGTGCTGAGAGGGACTCAAGGCCTGTGGGGGATTATTGGGATGATGGGGAGCACACCCATCAGCCAGATGAGGAAAAATGGACCTCTGGAGCCCAGAGAAATGGGAGTCATTTCCAGGACTGAGCAGATGGATGAGAGCTGCAGCAGCAGCAAACACCAGAGGTTTATTACTGACCTCATGGGCCACTCACCGGGGCAGGGATGACAGGTGGAAAGCAGTACCTGTTTGCAGTGGTTTCCAGGAGTTTGGTGTGGTTTTTTTTCAGGTTGACAACGAAATGAAGGAAAATTTTTCTTTTTTTTTTTACTCCAGCTCTGGGAGACAGAAGAGCGCACATCAGGTACCTACTTTATCTTGCTGATTTCAGGCAATAATTTGTGATGGAAGAAGTGCACACCTTAAGTCCTGCTCAGCTCGACTCAGAAAAGAGGTTTTTAGTTCAGATCATTTTTGGGCAGAACTGATGCTTGACATTTTCATTAAAAGTAACTACATGCTACTTGCTGCAGAAGTTGCAAACTATCATTTTTTTTTTTTTTTT